>VUYV01000019.1:4465805-4539633 GCA_008711295.1 Anarhynchus alexandrinus
GGGGAAGGACGGGACCGAGCCGGCCGCTCCGCGCCCCGCGGGGCTCGCCTCTTCCCGGGTCCGGATCCGGCTCCGTCTCTGGGGTTTTGCCCTCTCCTGCCGCCGGGGCTGCGGAGCGCGGTCCTGCGCCGCCGCCCGCTCCCCCCCGCCCTGCGCCGGCCGGGGAGGTCGGTGCCCGCTGCGGCGCCCGTAGCCGCCGCCGGAGCCCGCCGCAGCCCCGCACGACTGCATGCCCGCCGCGGTCTCGGCACGGCTGGATTCGCTGGAGTCCTGGGCCTTCCATGCGCTGCTGGTGCTGCCCTATATGTTTTACGTGGGCTTGTTCTTTGTCAACGTGCTGATCCTGTATTATGCCTTCCTGATGGAGTACATCGTTCTCAATGTAGGCATCGTCTTCCTGCCCGAGGATATGGACCAGGCTCTGGTGGATCTGGGGGTGCTCTCCGACCCTGGCTCCGTGCTCTACGAGACGGACAGCGAGCTGGATGTCTTTGACGGGTACTTGGAGTGACGCCCCGGGGCGCTCCGAAGCGGCTGCGGGGTGTCGCCGCCCGGGCCGGGTGTCCCGGCATGGCCGTGGCTCGGGGACCGCCGCGGCCCCGGCGCGCCCGCGCTGCGTCTCGGCTCCTTCTGCGCAGCATCTTCCCTTCCGAACGCGCCCCCCCGCCCCGGTGTCCGGGACCCGCTGCCGCCGGGCAGGGCCGCGGACGCACAGAGGGCTCGCAAGGGAAGTAAGTCATTTCCTCGGGCTCCTCCTGGGCTGCGGGGCGCTCCCGGCGCCGCTCCCCGGGCGGGCCCCCCGCCCGGCACGCCGTCCCGCGGGGNTCCGCCGCCTCTGCTGCGCCGCGGGGACAGTGTCACTCCCGGCGGAGTAAATTTCCCAGTTGCGAGGCACTGCAGAGCGACGGCGGGTGTTGTGTTTACAGCTGGTCAACAACTTCGCTAATCCGGTCGTGAAAGCGGCTCTGAATCCAGATGAACATCCAGGCCAATATTCGTTACAATTCAGAGACCATACTCGAGCCAGAAATACGTCTTAATCAGATGCCCTTTAAAACCTCTGTCTTGCATAATGAGAAACTTACCCAGCTCACCGTTTTCCTCATGTTAATCGTAGCACGAGGGTTCGCTTGGTCAATTTATTGTTGTTGTTTTGAGTGATACTAAAACTCTGGGAATGTAAGGATTTAGCATTTTAAAACATTGAAATGCAATTGGGAAGAAAATCACTATTTCTAGCTAGGACTTTCTGTGCCAAGTGTATGTTAATGAAAACATTCACAGTTTAAATTAAAATGTGTTAGCAAATCTGCCAGTGGAACTTTTAGCAAAATATTGTCTGTAAATTTGAAAACCAGTTTAGGATACCTTTTTATTTTCTATTTTAAATTACAGAAATAGGAAATTCTCTTGTAAGGTTACAAACATAACCTTGGGGAACATACTATACAAATACCATTTAACATCAAGCTAATTTAATCGGTCTTCTGATTTAAAAGAAAACCCAAACCTTTTCTGTAGTGCTGTCCTTCATACAGGTTAAAACTATCTTCTAAATATTTCTATTCGAATTCCATATAAAGCAATAGTAGCTGTCTTTGGTCAATAATTTAGAAGGAAAAAATGGAAATGTTTGATGTTGGAGTAACAGTGATTGCACAAACACAGCTGAACAAAGCTTGGTCAAAGGGACATGGGAGCATAACAAAAGTGTGTGTGTCGCAGGGAACAGATCTTTGTTGCTACTGAAGAAATTCCACTGCAAATGAGTGTCTGTGCCAATATTTGGTGGTCCATCCCAAGCAGCTGGATTAGAATCACTTCCTCTAGAACAGAAAGACTGGAGCAGAACTAAAGTTCCCAGAAAATGCTGTTAGCTACTTCAGTGGCTGTCTCCTCCTCTCCCTTTTCAGCTAGGAAAGTAATACATATGCTCTGTATTCCACGAGAAATTCATAAAAACAAATGGAAATTTAAGCAAAATCTTTGGTGCAAAAAGTCCTAGCCATTTTCTTTCCCAAAATGCCTTTCCTCAAATCCAAAATTGTATTGCTCCAGCACCATCTAATACAGGGATTAAAATTTCTTTTTTAATCACTTTTTTTGCTGACTAGGATTTATCATGATGAGTTACATCTAGTTTTCAGGAAGACCTAAGGAGAATAACAGACATAATTTTCCGCAGTGGATTTTACCTACTACATGAACACATAGTTTGATAGAGCATGAGGTCTGAGTGCAATTCTGTTCAGTATAGATAAATGGGCTTCTTAAATTTTTCCTTCATATTAACAGGATTAGTAGCTCTGCAAACTTCTTGATATTCTAACCAGAAAACCATGTCACCTGCATATGTAGACATGCAGAGGTCTTCACAAAGCTCAGAAGTCTCAATCTATATCCACCTTGAGCTAACAGAGCTTTGCACAGGTACCAGCTCCAGCCTTGATCCTTTAATTTGGCAGTTGTCATGTTAGATGGTGGTTTCCACTGAGAATCAAATCACAAATCCCTGAAGTTAGATTAATTACTAGAGAGAAAAAAATATACTATTACTGTGCTTCATCTATTTATATATTTAATTATTTTTATATACGCAGCAACCAGACCACAAATTGCATAATTATTTAGCTACCAGGCAGAGACTCAGCATGTTGCCATGAAAAGGAATTTGTGTTAATATCCTGGTTACAGGTTTCTTCCCTGTTCTGTGCCATTCTTCCCCACCAGTTCCCTAGGAAGGCAAGCAGAAGAGAGCCCTAATTTGGAGCTGTGGGTTCTGCTTTGGGAGCAGAAGTAAGGCACTGAAAGGGAAGGCTTAAATCCCTTTGGTGCCTGACCCAAGTTCTGTACGAGCGTTAACGCGTGGTCTCCATAGGCCTAGGAAGGCTGCCCACCTGCCCTGTTCTCTCACACCCAGAAGTACTGAGGATTCACAAGACGCTGCAGGAAGAATGGTTCTCAGTTTTACAAGCAGAGATGAAAAATACATAGGCATACTCTGCATTAAATGTAAGAGGAGTGTTCTTCATGTGACTCACCAGTGATTACTGAGAACAACTAAAAAGCTATGATTAGCCTTAGCTGAAACCTTGCAGCGTGCTCCGTGCCTTTAGAAAGCGATGGCTCGCACCCAGGAGGTGAGTGGCATGCATGACAGGGAAACAAAGGGGGGAAATCCCAAGAGGCGATTCTGCAAAATGTGGAAAGGCTAATTTAGATGTAAAAATAAAAAAGCATGTGGATCAGAAAAGCTCTGTTCTTTCTTGCAGCAAAACCCTTACTTGAATAAACTCAACAGGAACAAAATAACATCCAGGTTTCTGAGCATAATTGGTGGCATACATTGAAGGCAGACAACTAAGCAACTCAGAGAAGCTTTCTCTCCTATTCAAATGGAGAAATCCATCTATGTAAACTGAGCAGAATTGAGCTTGCTTATGTCATCTACTGTTTTAGTGTGAGTGTGCCAGGTTCTTTATTATATTTGAAGTGCCCTGGATAAGGTGATATGAGTGTTCTCCATGTACTTAAAATCAGATGTGACTCATCACGAAGTCCTCTAATCAGAAAGAAAATGAGCAAAAGTAATCAATAATGAAAACTGAACAGGAATTACTGAATTTATTTAATCTTACAGTACAAGCATTACCTTTATTTTTTCATCAAGGTGAATTATGATGAACGTCTTCAGTGAGCAGAATCCAGCACTCAAAAACTTGTGACTCAGCACTTCTGCTGCATGCCAGCATCTAAATCCTGAATCAAAGAAAAAGCTTTACTCACTAGCTCATCAATATAGTGCCAAATAGAAATGCCAGCTCAATGTCTATGAGAGACAGCATGGCCCAGTGGGGGGAAATAAGCATGCTGGACTCCTTCCTGTGTCTGCCACTGATGTCTTCTGTGAGCTTAACTCACCTGTGCCTGTTCCATCTCTCTAAACCAGAGATGCCACGTAAAGGAACAGATCAGAAAAATATTATCACTAGCAGTGTTAGCACATTATCACATAAACACATCAGGATCCACCTCCTGACTTTCTCCTTTTCAGACTTTGAATCTTAAAAATAGTGACCACAGTGATCTGTTACTTATTTTACCTTGCCATTCTTCACTACGCTCTTCCCTTATTTGTAGAAATCTCCATGTAAAAAAATAAGAAAGGTGGCTTGTTGACTCCATGATACAGATAAGTTGGCAATTTTATATGAGTTACAGTAACAACAGGATTAAGAGCAATAGCTGTGATTTTTAGACTTGTGTTTTGAATTCTTAGATGTTATTAAAATTAATAGAAGTTGAGTGCTCAAACTCACCTGATAGCTCTGCTTTAAAGAGACTTTTGTACTCTTGACTCTCCTTAACAGGAATTCCATCCTAGATGGAAGGAAGACAAAATCATGGTTAACTGATGAACTGTCCATTCAGACTCATTAACCACAGCCATGGACTGTGCTAAGTGATTTTCAACCAAATGCATTCATTTATATAATGCAAAGAGAGGAGGAAGATTTTTAAAAGCAGTTTTCCAAAAGCTGCTCTTAATAACATGAATTAAAATGAGGCACAGAAAATTAAGAGACATTCAATTTAGGATAGAAATAGTTCAGTATTTTATTTGTAAAAGCCCCAGCCATAAGTGATTTTAAAGAATAATTAAAAAAAAAAATTTCTATAGTTCTTCCCTACAAACATGAAGCTTACAGTAATCGACTTGCTTCAATAGGTGGCAAAAGCCAATTATCACTTTTAAGCTGTCAAAGGAATTAAGAAATGAATCCAGTTTAATTCTTCATGTTTGTTTCCTCTGAAGGAGGGGCAGAGTGACAGTATAGTTCAGCTAGCAACTAGCAATCCCAAAATAGAAGACTAATTTGTTTAGAGACATTTAGTTTGTATATTTGGCCAGTCCAATTCTTTGCATTTGTCCCCTCGTAATGATTCAAGTTTATATGGAGTACAACTGTCCCAAAAAATTAAATAGTACACAGAAGCGGCTAAATCTTTCAATTTCTTCAGGGAAACTTTCAAACTGTCTTTCTCTTTCCAGTTGAGTTTTAGTACTTGGGCCACAAACGGGGGAAAAAATAGCTGAATAGTTTGAATTATGCTCTCTGAGGACACAAACATGTTTCTAATATACATGATAAAAAGGGTAAAGACTAATAGCAGCCATATATGGAAAGTAATGGCATAGTGGAAAATGGTGATGTGCACTGAATGATCTATAGCTGGGTAAAGCTCTAGTTCAGTTAATAGACTTAAGGCTATATACTCTTTGAAGGCTGAAAGAGCTGAGGCTTGCTCAGGCAGCAGAGCCCAAATATGCCATGAGATCTGACACATGCTCTTGCAGAAAGTCAGGAAACAGAATGCAGACAATGTCAGGATGCAAAACAGAGTCACCGTGTTTCCTTTGGTTCAGCCTGAATTGTGAACAGCAGCAACTTCACAGGCAGAATTAACAAAAATACCATTACGGAGTTTCTTCTTCTAATGCTAGAGTTACTTTATAATAGCCATACTGTTAAATTCTTACAGGTATCTTTTCGGGTACTGGAAGACTACAGTTCTGAGATTTTAAAAATATTTGCTACCTTTTCATTTTCCATTGGTTTTTGACTTTTTTGAAATTTTCTGTTAAAAATCAGGTTCACGTGAAATTTGAAGGACAGGCTTTTAATCGGCTGAATAGAAAGGCAAGATTGAATACCCTCGTCAATTGTATCATTCACACCCCATGTAATATCTACCACTACAAATTACAGTCTTAGACTAGCGGCCCTACAGCAGTATTTGAAACTTCCATTAGGCAGCTTTATGCTTAGCTTTGGAGGCCCAATGCATTGTGCCGTGCTATTTTTAAGTCAGCCTAGAATTTGATCTACAGCGCAGAATACTAACAATCTCCCTGAACTGCTGTAGATCAGAGTTTTTAGTTCGACTTGGAAAGTGATCAGATAAACATGAAATGAGTAACCTGTCAGAGCTGCTGTTTCCCCTTTTCTTGTTCTTAGTTTAAGAAACAGGATTTTGAGCATGAGATTACTGTTAGCAGGGTACTGTAGCTGATAGACATTTGACAGAGACACCTCACTGGACGCAGCAGTGTTTCTTGTTTCTGACCTGTTTCTGATCTACAGTAAGTGGCACACAAGGACATAAGAAATGTTGTGATGAGTGGGACCACGATCACCCAGCCCTGTGTTCTGACTCTGGCAGGGGCAGGGGATGCCCTCTGGGAGAGCAGATGACCCTGACCAAAATCTGTAGTCTGTTCTCTTCATACTTTTCAGAATCCGCAATGGTAGAATGAGGGATATTAGAGGGCACATTGCCACCCAGCCCTTTAGCAAACATTGTCACTACCTGCCACCTTTTGCCCACTCAATGTTATGAAATCCTTCTGGAGTGCCTTGCTATCACTACAGCATCTAAATACCTACCTGATAGAGCTTATTTTCTTCAGTCTTTAGGATTTCTTTGTTCACTGTCTTTGCTGGGTCACTAATGGCGATGTTGAATAAAAACTGGTCCCTGGTATACCCCCCTAATGACTTCTTTCCTACCAAGCCTTATTCTTTGCGTCCAATCTTTTAATCTGCTTTCAGTCCATAGAAGAACCTTTCTTCCAGTGCTGTGTCAACCTGTTTGCTTTGCAGCTTCCCATAACACCTTTGTTAACGATACCGTGTTCTGTCTGTCCATGCTCATGCAGAATATATGACATTGCATTTCATTCTTCATTCAGACTCCTCGTCGATTCTGTTACATCTTCTGCACCTGAACTGGTGGCAGCCCTCCTGCCTCAGGACCCCTTGTGCCAGGCAACCTGACATATGTTTTGCTGCGCCTCCGCTCCGCGCGCAGAGCGTGAGGAAGAGGAGAGAGGCTGTGTTTCGTCCTGCAGCCCAGTGAGAGCCTTTTCAGAGAGCTCCACGTGTAAAGCAGATCTGTTAGCAGATCTGTTACTCCCTTCCCATTTTACAACGGGATTGGCACCTTTACTGTATAGGCTCCCCTGCCTTTCCACACTGCACAGGAGGCTGTAATACATGTAAGAGGGGAAGGAGGGAAGAGCTGTCCTTCCAGAGACTTGCTCCACACAGTGCAGATGATCTGAGCTGCAGGCAGCCAGGGGACCTGCTCGTGGTCTTCTGTACCTCAAAACTCTTCTTCAACGCAGATTCATCCCCAGACAGTCATCCCTTCTCAGAGCTGCACCGTTCTGCACTATGTTAATTAGTCATCTGCGAGGTCACAAGACCAAATGGATACAGTCAGCAGTGCTCAGCACCTTTGTAATCCACAGCTCTGATTCTACTTGGAGAAGGCTTCTCAGGCCTTGTGTTTACCTCTGATGATAGTAAAAATCACCTTTTAATAGCTGTCGGATACTTTGACCCAGTCAAGGCAAATTAGGTAAACTGAGATAAAACAATATAACAGTAATTTTTGCTTGTCAGTAAGACCAAGAAGTTACCCCAGCATGTTATTTAACTCCATAACTACTTACCAGTGGATCCAAAATGGTTTGAACAAAGTGACTCTAAAGAAAAAAAAAAAGTCACTCAAAACAGAGGCTATGTCAAATGTAGGCAGTACATAATTAACACAATTATACAAAAAATAACAACAATCTAATGAACAGTATCTGGTTAAGAAAATGTAGCCAGTTCAAAAATCAGTTTTAATATGCAGGTCTAATGATAAAAAGCTAGCGTAAAATAGGCTGTACCACCGTATGTCATGGCTGGCTATGCTCTCTTCAGAGCAACCTCTACTAATTGACCTGATGGACTGTGGTTGACAGGTTATTCTCATATCCCTCACACTATCTTCATGCCTCTGTTAAAACTACACTAAGGAGTCGTGTGCTGTGGCATTAACAGCAACTGTTACATTGATTTCTCTGAAAGGTTGTTCAGGCCTTTAATTCTCAAAGAATTATCCATAGTCACAAAAGGTTTTGATTTTTTTGTTTGTTTGTTTTTAAAGAAGTCAATGACATGGTGCTATACCTGATATACATGGTGACTTCTCTCTTCATTTTAGGTCTAGAGAGTTATTCTGTATTTATGTGTTTTCTTTTAAACAGATTCATTAAACATCTGAAATGGATTATGACCAGGTTAATGGAACAAGTGATGGAAAGAAACTATATTCTGAAACGTAGAGATGAAAAGAAGGACAAGGGGACAACAAGAAGAGTTGTCATCAGACCTTGTCAGTTGTGACTTTTCTCCATGGTCATTGCCTCTTGAGTGTGCACTAACTGCAGCGATTCATGCACCGTACTGGGCTTCCATAGGTAATTCTGAGATGGACTGTATGAACAAATAATATAACCTATGTTCTATTATAACAGAAAATCAAGATATTACTCAGATTTGATAAACTTTTGAATAAATAACATGTCACCCGATTGGACACACTCTATGTACCGCTTAAGCAAGTTTTACAATCACACATTGAAAACTCTACCAGCCAGTAGTTCAAAGACAGTGCTCTCTCAGGGGAAAATATGCAGGAGTGACTGCAAGGATGTTCTGTTCAGGGCAGTTTACGGCAAGAACTGTGCTAGTAAGATATTTTATTTAAATTGTGAGGTTTGAAATAGATCAGAGAGTAAATTTTATATGTCAGGTGGATTCATTATCTAACACAAGATACTTTGCAGATTGTTTAAGCTTATGTTCCTATGTACAGATGGGAAAGTAATGCAATAAAGACTGACCTTTTCCATGAAAATGTAAGCAGTCATTTGTTGGAGTTATTCTTTTTCAGTTTGAACAGAAAATAATTGAAATATGCTTTCCCGGAAATTCCAGTTTTCCTACAGGTACCTGCAAGGAGTTCCAGATGGTTGAGATGGCCAGCATGTAGGAAATCCTTCTCATGAGCAACTACTTAAAAAATCAGACCCAAACTGAAACACCAGGAACTACGCACTGGGGGGGAGGGGGGAGAACCCACATGTTGTTGAGGGCAGGTATACTCGTTTTGTCTTACTACATTTTTTTAGAAAATTCTAATTTTTGTAGCTGTGCAGTCGTTAAGCTAAGTTGATACATCAAGAACGTTTCAGATAAAGCAGAATTGAAAACATTTCTCCTGAACTCTCTCCATACATATGTCTGTCCTCTGCAGTCTGTGTCTCTACCATCTGTTCCCAGTGCGGGCTTTCGGATCCAGACAGATGGTGTCATGAGTCTCTTGACAGCCAGTATGAGGGAATAAGAGGGTGACAGTTTAGATCCCCCGAGAAACAATGACAAAAACTTGTCTATCGAACTGCTTTTTTCTGGTACTCCCGGTGTGTTACACTCAAATGTCATTTTTTTAACTTTTAGTGCAGTAGAAATTAGCTCCCAGTCCCCAAAATTCTGTGCCCCAAATGCAATTTTCAGCTGCTCTTGCAAGAGGTGAAGCACTGTCATTGAACTAAGTACCTTTTCTCCAAGATAGGTTCCATCAGATGAAGTTTGGGGCCTTAAAAACACTGACAAATGCTTTGTTCCTTACAATCCCTGGCCTGCGATTCAGGGATGAAGTCACTTAGGACACAATATTCTAACATGTAAAGATGCATTCAGGGAACTAAATCCCCATTTAGGCACCTATATAGAGCATAGGTAAGTTTAAAGACTTGTTAAGCTTGTGTTCACATGCCTATTTAGTACTAACTTAAGATAGGCTGAATTTTGCTACTGAAGGTGGCATTCCTACTACCTATATAATTAGAAATACATACTGTTCACAGAGATGGCTTACACTAATTTTTCAGGGTCACGTGTATGCTGTTTTAAGAACATGGTTCAGTTTGCCATTATAGGTACTTACTGCAGTATCTACTCGTTTGTAATCATTTCCTTGCAGTGGGTTTATGCCACACAATACACAGATCAAGCAATACAAATTCCACCAAGTAATCTGTGGCGATTCTGAATCTTAGATCAAGATTTCTGATTTCTCAGAACAGCTCAGCCTCATACATTTAAAGAATGGGGAGAGTACTCAGGTTACAGGATGTGACTACCATCATAAGACAAGCCTTAGCATTTTAGGAACGCTTCTTTGACAACAAAAAGAGCATGGGCATAAAGAGAATAGCGTTTTTCTCACCCTGAAAGATTTTTAGAACACAGATTTGATCAGAACAGCTTTTTCAGCCAGTGAATTCAGTCATCTATACACAAGGCGCTCATCTGACAAAAGCATTTCGGATGAGTTTTGTGCCACAAGAATATCCAGACTTTGAACCTTGATTAATTTTAGAACTTTTAACTGCAAAAAGTCTGAAAAGCTGAAAACATCTTTTTGCTGTTATTAGCAGCCAGCTTCAGTCAGCACTCATATCTTCTAATTCTGGACTTACAGTCCGTCAGTTGGCATTGCAAGATCCCATTGCCTGTTAAGAAAGAATTATTTCTCCATTTCCAGACCACTGAACTGGTAAGTGCCAGCAGGACCAACCTGTCTCCCTCGCACACCATGCTTTCCATTAACCTACAATACAAAGCCCTTAGCGTGTCATTATGTTCAGAAGACAGCAGTGGTTTCATAGCATTTCCAAGAGAAAAATCAAAATAATTTTCAACAGGTACTACAAGCTACTGTAAAAAGGAATACTTACTTTTATTCATATTTTAAAAAAGATGTATAAAGACAACCAAAACACTGTATCACAATTTACAACCTGTACATTATAAACATACATCTCCCACTAACTCACAGAAAGAGAACAGCAGTATTCCCAACATGATTTCATCAGTCCAGACAGGGTCCTGCAACATTCAGCTGCCTGTGTAACATTTAGCACATTCTCAGATTCAGAGTGAAGTGTAGCTGCAGAATATATCCCTAAAGGGGCATTTGTCATCCAAAGCTTAGTTAAGGGAAGCCAAGACAAGAGCTCACCATAGATCTGCACGGCTGGAGTGCCGCAGGCTGATGGGAACATCACACAAGATTTGGCTCAAACCACTCAAGCAGCTGAAAGAGGGGGATATAAATGAGATTTTTTCCATGACTCTGGCTAGAGAGAAGAACCATGCAGATAATTAAGAAAAATACTACTGTCTAGTTACAATCTCATTCTCCACAGAGTTTTTCCACCTTGCTCTCTTGTACTATTACCTTCACGTACTAGGTCTGGTTCCCTGCTCTCCTTTGATTAACAGAAGCAACAAACCAGACCTTCCTTCCTTCTTTAATTTGCCTATCCTCTGTCCCTGCTGCCAAGATTCTGCAGGTGCTGAAATGTTAGCAAAGAAGTATAATTTGCTGGAAAGAACATAAAGATTGTGGTTTTGAATTGTTTAAATTGGGGACTTTTTTAATACCACATAACAGAGTATTTGAGAGGTTAGCTGAGAGATTCTAGTTTGCGTAGATCCTTCGGTCAGTATTGTCAGTGCTTCCTAGCAGAAGAGATTTCAAGGAGGTTGTTGAGCTAACTGTGAAGGAGAGAACTCCAATCCCAATTTGTGGCATATTATTTTTTTTCTAGCTTTTTTCCATCCCTTTTTGTTTTTCTGTCTCCAGACTGTATCTGGACAGGGAGCCAGAATGCTAGTCCTGACAATTGTCTCTGTATGATTGCAAGTTCTCTCTGTGTTCATAGAGCTGAAATAAAATAAAAGAAAAAGGAGACAATTGGTTTGCTATCGCAGTCAGCAGGACTGGTATTTGGCCCACATATCATTGAGACCAGCAGCACAGACACATGATAATGCTTTGAAATATGTTATTGTCTGTCATTGCCTAGTTATTCATAGCTCCGTAAAAGAAGGCCACATAAATCACACACTGTAGTAGTTTCACTGTCAAGTATAAAATTGGTGCTTGTACATTTATGTCACCACCTGCAGGTGAGAAACTAAATCCCAATGCAGATATATGAATTTAAAGTTCTCATTTGAGACAGAGTAAAAACCTTTGAAGATTTTGAGGATTTTTGTGCAATAAACTGAGGCTATTTGTATGCATTTAGATTTCTGTGATAATGTCAGAAAAATCCTTAATAGTTTTCCAGTTTTATTTAATTTCTTCTCTTTACTTCTTTTTGTTTTCCCCCCAATCTTTTTGAAGGACTCTGTAACAAGAGAGTGATAGAAAATATCTCTATATCCCTTAAGATAGTATTGGTGACTAGCATCAAGAAAAGAGTCACTTCTAGATTCTTGTGGATAATCTTACCATATCAGACCGTTATTCTAAGACTGATCATTCATACTTATGCTCCTGACCGCAGTGCTTCAGATCAGTCCAGACCGACAGGTGAAATCTGTAACAATGATCTTTGGAAGTCCAAAATCATCAAACCGAATTTGATCACAGTTACCACTGGCACGGTGAAACAATTGGATTTGATATGTCACTCCTTCAGATGTTGCAGGTCCAGAAGCTTGCTGTCTACTCTTTGATGAATCGATGATGGAATTTTATTCTATCAATATCCTGGTGGTTCCTAGTCACCTTTAATGGTGATTGCAATATCCAGATGCTCTTTTCATCTTTGAAACTTGGCATTGCTTAATGCTTCATCACATCAGTAGAAACACAACTGAATAGCATTTTAAATGACTTTTAAAAAATTTGAACTCCATCATTCACCCACTTCAAGCATCACCCAGAAGCTTAAATGTGACTTTTTTTCATTGTGCCACTGTCATGAAAATCAGCCACTGATTCATAAAGCAGCAAGATAGGAAAACACAGAGGACATCTTCCCCTCTTCTTTATGTTACCTGTGAAATGATGAAAATGGAGTATTAGATGTATGCCCATCAGCTTAATCACCATTAACATCACCAAAACCATATATTTGGTGTGCTCTGAAAACAGACAACAGAGGCTGGTAGACGCTGGATGCTTCAAGTTTGGGAGACAGGATCCAGACTTCCTGCTGTTACTAATCCTCAGTGCTAATGAAGAATGTTTCCTCACATACTCAGATACTATACTAATGTGGGAACCAGTGCCACAGACATGTGCTACAAACATGAGGGAACAGCAGTGGAGGGAGATGCAAGGGGTTGTTTATGCAGAGCTGTGTTAAACACATCTTTTGCTTGTGCTCAAGCTGGCCAGTGTCCAAGAATCGCTGACTTTTACAGAGCAGAGCTCTCTACCACTGACTGCCATTGCTCTGTGTCCAGAGGAAAACCGAGGTCATTTAGGAGCTGACCTACATGTTCAGAGACTTATCACATGGTCCCCTTGAATGACAGACACAGGAGGTTAGCGAAAGCTTTGCTTTTGTCAGGTTCCCTGGCAGTGTTCATATCTCTAATGTCTTCTTTCCCAAGTACATATGGATATTCAAAAAGACAAAGAGTTAGTTGTACTGCAGGCTATTAAGGATCACTACAATTTTTCACTGCTGCTGTATAAAGCTAGTCTGTGAAGCTGGTATGGTACGCAAGTCTTCCACAACCTGTAGCCTGATCACCACCAGATATATATATATAGAGCCCAGTCTACATCTGGTGATTAGTGCACTGAGAGCAAGAGCCATGCAAAACTTGGCTCATTGCATGATTTAGGGTGCTATTGGCAAATGCAACCATTGCCAGGACCATTCAAACCACAGCTCAAGCAGCTGGCGATCACTCTGCAATGTGTTTTTTGCCATCTGAAAGAATGCTGGAGGGCATCTGGTGTCTGGCTTGACTCTGGCTTCTCATTCTTCACTGGGATCCTTTCACTGATGGATCCTGCATAATGTTTTTTTAAGAGCAAGAGGAAGCACATGGCAGAAAACTGGGAGCAGAAATCCTACACAAAACCCTAATTTCCTGTGCCTGCTGCAGCTCCTTCAGTCCAGGACCAGGAAGGCCGTCAGATCCTGGTGATCATCAGCAAACTATTAGTGAATTGCTAACAATGCAATTATTTCAAGGATCCTTGAAACTGTGCAGGCAGAATCAATGAAGTAAAAAGTGACTGCCAGAGGCTAAACCACACAAAACAGACTGAGAACAAGAAGTGTAGGAACCAATAGTTTGCTCTGAGTACACAGCTTCATAGTAAGACTAGCAGCTGTTGAGGATTTGTAATAAACAAGGGAAGAGTGAAAGGACTTACTAAAACTCAATACAATCTCGAAGGAGTACAGAATTAATCTATTAAACATGACAGGCATACAGAGCTATTTAGTTTTTCACAACAGAAAAGAGAAGGTAAGCAGGCCAGCTGCCAGCCACTGAACTGGGCTGAACTAGGAGTCCTAGAAGAGGTCCATTCTTGATGCAGCTCTTGCACTCTGCTAGTGCTGGTGCTGAGGAGGTGGGGGATGCACGGTGAGTGGGGGCAAAGGGGGCCTGATTGTGATACTGATCTGTGCCGCTCTAAGGCAGCATCTCTTTACCTAGCCATGCATGCGTTGGTGCTGTTACTGTGCTTGCTGCCAGAATCCACAGCTGCCACAAAACCAAGTCTTGTTTCAGGGAGCCAGGGTTTATGTTACCTTTATGGGATTGTCTGAATCTACACACTGATCCTAGAGTCCAGCTGCTGAAGGTGTTCAAGAACTCCATAGGGAATGGTGGGATTCCACATCCTATAAGGGCAAATTCAGAAAGGAGAGAGATTTTAAGAAGCGTAGTTTGCTTCACAGTCTTTTTGGTGTATTTGGTAGGTTAGTGGTTTGTTTCGATTTTTTTTTAAAGTTGCCTTTCCCTTTTGAATATAATTCTATAAAAGTATTTAAGCTATGGAACAAATGAAAACACATTTTCATTTAGAAGAAAGCAGTTCACTGCCCCATAACCTCCCTGACTCTGGTTATAGGACACATTACAGTCCTGTCTCCATAACTGTTCTTTAGCTTTCTATCAAACTGCCTTCCCCTGAATGTGTACTGGCAACTTCAGTCTATTTAACCTCTAACGGTGGCTGCTCATTGTTTATCCTTCAAATACAAGTCCTGCAGCACAGAGTAGATCAGGTACTCTGGGAGGGTAGAAGATTAACAAAGGGACAGTCAATGTAAACTATGCTTAAAGAAGGCCAAGCTTGCTTGCCTGGGACAATGGGAATTAATGGAGCTGAAACCAGAGACAACATTTTTAACATTTCTATGACTGCTTTTATATTTTGGTGATGTCTTTTTTTGTGCCTCTTATAAATCTGACAAATACAAAACACAGCTTTAGCATGAATTATGGTTGGACTCGATGATCCCAAGGGTCTCTTCCAACCTAGACAATTCTATGATTCTATGAATTCTAACTCAATTTACAGAACGAAGATGCATCAAACAGCATATCAAGAGACTTACAACAAGTTCTTTATATGGGGACATTTCCGTAGGCTCTCAGTCAGCTGCTGGGCTCCAACACCAGTTATTTTGTTATACTGAACACTGAGAGGAAAAAAAAAACAACTTTGTTAATCCAGATCACATCATGTGATGGTGTAATAAAACATTTTATTCAAATTAAAAAATACTACATGGGTTTATCTGCAGATGGGGGAAGAAAGAAAAAGAAAAAAAACCCAACAAAATAGATCCATGATTCAAAAAAACTGTAATAGAATACTCAAAAGGTCAAACTGGAACTTCATTAAGTTAGTTCATCTGATGGATTCCTTATTCTATGTGCCCAGGGTCCTTCTCCAACTCCCCATGACCCTATTCTCCCATCTCATCTCCCTATTTTTCAGTTTTTATGATGAACTGCTCCTTAATCCTTTCCAAACACTGACTATCTGGACTCTGCACAAGCACATTTTCCCTGTGAAATTTCCCTGAAATTTTCTTCCTCAAATTCTGTCTCCTCTACCCTGAGCATGGAAGATATGAATTTTCAGTATTCAAGCAAGTAAGCTTTCCTGGGCAAACTCAAAAAATTTCATACTCACTCTAGCACTCTTAAAGATGACATCACAGGAAGAACTTTCGCAAGATTTTCTGCTCCAAAATCACAAATGCTATTATTGTATAAGCTGCAGAAAACCAAACCGGTATAGTCACAGTTGAACAATGGATAATGTAAACAGATTATATATTAGATCAAGACCTTTCAGATATGGTTGGTACATCTTAACTTCCAATTCCTCCTTATCTATTTGCCGTTAATGTTCAAAACACAGTTTCATATTTTCTGTATCAAGCAAGGCAAATGGTCACATACTTTCTTCAGCTAGCACAGCTACAACAAAAATAGGTCTAGATTCTTAATGAATAATGAGAACATCTCTGTCTACATTAGATCAAATTAAAAATCTGCAAGAAAATGAAGCTCAAATATTTGGGGCACAGCATTCAAAAGATTTCCAAGTGAGCAAATTATTCCAGAATTGCACACCACGGTTTCTTGCATTCCCTACTGAGACACTTCATCCAGGCCTATGCCAGATATTTTAATGAAGTGGGATGAACCATTGGTCGCATATCAGCAAACACACACCACCTCAGAGCTGGCTTAGGGCTTCGCACTGCGCTTAGCAAGCTCCACATAAGCTTGCAGCAGATCATGGCCTTGGGTGCACATTTGTACAGGGTATTATTCATAAGTGGGTATTATGGACTGGATTTAAAAACCAGTACAGTCCTCATTATATTCCTGAGATATCTTCTGCATGTCTACACAGGGTCATACATTTTTCTCCTCTTCTCTCTAAAGGATTTATGCAACAATGGAGTCAAAAGCTTGGCTGCTGCACAGTGTACATATTTGTTCTGTGTGCAGTAACTTCTGACAGAGATAGCAAGGTATATTGTATAAAACAACCGAACAGGATACAAGTTCTTACCTTAGTGTCTTTAATGAAGACAAGGAAGGAAGAGCTGCGGCTAGCTTCTCCGCACCCACATCTGTTATCTTATTCTGTGATAAGCTACAATAAGTGAGATGGCCTTGTTAGTTGAGCATGTTTATTCTAATTTATTACCATGTGGGGAAAATCCATTTTTTATGTCTTATTTTATATAATTTGGACAGTCTGTTTAGACCAAATGCAGGGAAAAAGACAAATTACAGCTCTTGAAGGGAAATGAGGAATTGCCATAGGATTAACCTATTTCTCTAATGAATATACAGATTATGTCCATGGACTCATTGGTCTTCCATGCCCATGGGTTAGTTGTGTCCATAATTGTTAACACACAGTCCCTTAAGGCTCTAGGTTTAATCTATTTCTTTTCAAATTTTCCCTGAACTGTTAACCTTGCACTTACTTTAATGTTTCCAGTGATGTCAGGGTTGGAAAGACTTCAGACAGACTCTTTGCTCCTTCATCTCCTATGCCATTTTCACTCAGAGCATCAAGGCTGGGTGACGACAAAGAGAGAATTAGCTTCCCTTTTAATCTAAATTTTTGCGGTTTATTCACCTCAGAGACTACTCTATCTTGAGAACCTCCTTCTCTGCAGTAGCCTCAATCAGCAAGAAGCATCACACAAATTACAGCTTCTTTAATAAGCAGCTTTCTGCTTCCCAAATTTACAGCCTAAGAAATTATTTTTTTTACTAGTTGAATGGCTTGACCCATTTTCTTTGATATGCAAATGGTAGCACTTAATGCCTTGCTTCCACCATACACTGAAGATTATTAAAATGGTTATGAAATAGCTGTGTTCCAGCTATGCTGAAATGAGATTTCCTGTGCACACAGAAATACAGAACTGACAAAATCCAGCAGATGCTGTAAATCCCTGCCTAAACAGCACCTTCTCCGCATAGGGAGTATCAGAAATGAAGTTTTTCCTCATTCAAGTATCCAGATGGAAAGAGTTTCAGATAGCCACAATTTTAGATACTGGATCCCCTTCTAATCTGACAGACAACACTGGGATTGGTCGGACTAATTTCAATTTTAGAGCTTTATTGTTTTCCCAAAATATCATTAAAAAGCCAGATACAATACAGCCAAATGGCCAATGGGCTGAGCCAGGGAGGCCAAAGGCTCTCTCAAAAGCCAGTAATCTTCCCAGGGATGGCAGCAGAATATTGACTATTGTTGCTCCAATTGTTTCTAGCATAAAGAAGCTTAAAATTCAGAGACAGCTGGTTTGTCATAGATACAAGTGAATAAATAGTAACTGGAGTCCTTAAAACTATTTCTAATACTGCTCACAGTAAAGGAAGGGACAAAGACTGTGTGAAAATACATGGGCAGAACAAAACCAGATACTAGCTGAATGTGGCTTTTAAAATATCTTTTATATGAATCAAATCCACAAAGCTCAATCTCTTACAAGTTCTACCAGAAGTTCAGAACGTCCGTTGACACCAGAAGGTGCACAAGCACCGGCACAAATACTGAAGTTAACCCCCAAATTTAACACTGCTTCTGGTTCTGGAGGGAGCCTGTCCTCTCCTGTCACAGACACAACTGTGAGTCCCTCAGAAACCTCATCATGAGGGAGGCCTGGGGCTTGGGCGTGTTATGGAGCTTGAATGAAGAAATAAGTAATCCACAGGCAGTGTTGATCCGTGTCATGTCAGGAAGGGGGAGCACCCTGTGGGGCTCTGTACTAAACCTTTCCCACAAGCTTTTAACCACTGAGGAACACATGAAGAAGTGACTGAAGGGGTATCAAACAAACCACTACCAAGTGTCTTAAGGGAGATGAAGAGTGCTAGCTTTTAGTCTGTGGTTATATTCTCTGAGTGTTTTTGTTGTTCAGTGTGTTCATTAAACCAAGTAGTCTTGTTGGCAAATAAAATATTTCTTGGGTACATGAGCTCCCCCATCATCAAGGGCTGCTGAGGAGCAACATTATCAAAGTTAATCTTTAGCATTACTCACTCTAAATGCCGAAGTGATGGAAATGCTGCAAGAATTTCCACGAGTTTTAGGAATCCCTGAAGGCCACATACTGGACCCAGCCTGGAACAAAATAAATATAGACATGCAGCAGTTTTTTCACGCTCAGAGACAGCATAAGTTATGAATTTTTAAGTTCTTCCCCTGCAGCCCCAAATGCAAGCTAGTTTATACTCCTCAGAAGCAGCCATTCCCTACAATCTGCAGCACGGATTTCTGCTTTGAAGCCTCCAGATGAGGACCCCAGAAGGCTAAGGTCAGACAGAGCAGAGCTGCTTGCACAGAAGCAGTGGTACCTGGTTTTGCTACTTTTTGGTTACTCTTTGTAAGACTCATCTCACTTGTTTTAGATTCCTGTGTTTCTGTTCTTCTTTATTTTTTTTGAGGTCTTTAATTTTAACTATTCTAAAATTGGTAACAGAGATGAAAAAAATATTCTCCTTCCACTCCTCCTGCCCCCCCCCCCCCCCCCCCCNCTATTGGCAATTCAGGCTAACTTAAGATCAACATTTTACTGCAGCGTAAAGCATAAACTGAACTTTAATATTCCAGCTCCAAGCATTTGTCCCTCAGATGCTAACCTCATACTTAGAGTTTCCTTGGTATCACAGCAAGTTCAGACAAGTTAAAAGGATCAGAATTTTAACAAAGACTTTAAAATAAAGGGAAAGTAGGAGAGGAAATGAGAAGAGAAAGTAGCATAAAATCAGAAGTGAGGACAAGCATAGCAGTTCTAGACTGGGTCAGATGTGAAGAGCAGGAAACAGATGAAGACTTGATGAGAGTTCCCCATTTCACTGGTGCAATTTCTGCCCGAATTAATTCACACACTATGGCAGGATATTTTAAGCAATAGAATAGCCTTGGAGGCTGCTTACAGTTTGGGGGGAAAAAAAGAAATGTTACTACACCTAATTTTTAAAGTCAGCGTTTCCAAGTCAATCTTCCTTCTACCAGGAAAACGGTGCTAAATATTTTATTTGGGAGGCATTCTCTGACCTTATTCTCTCATGGCCTAAGCTCTGATAAGGCAGAAAATTACATCAGAAGACTCAGATAGAAAAGCTGAGCATTTCTGGGGAAAAAATATTTCCTAGGTAGTTGCATTCATGATCAAGATATTTTATGCGCTTGGGCACAAGATCTACATCTGGTGATAAGGAGCTAACATGTAGTAAAATCAAACAAAATTGATAGAACCATATTGACCTATATCACCGCAGGAGCTAGAAATGACAGTTTTTGAGTTTTGGCCATAACTTAATAAATCTAGTTGAGAAAAGCAAAATAGAAATAAATGGGGTTTACTTAATGCTTTACCATAAACTAATATACATCAGTTCAATGACTGTAGCCAGTTAGCCATGTAATCAACAGAGAGGTATGTCACTTACGCAAATTCTAGTTTTCTGAGGTTTTTGATGGCAGGAATTTCATAGCTGCTGCAACCAGATGCATCTCGCACACTAAATAAATCACAGCAGAACCAGAGTATGAGAAATACTTTAGCAAAGAAAACAGTGCTTTAAAAATAATTTCTCAGTAAGCTTTTACAGGAAATAAACCACTGCTGCATTAACTGAGGAACCAGGAAACTTCAGAATAACTTGTGGTCTGACCTTTCTTTGTTCGATTAATTTCAGTCTGATAATTGCCTTTCATAGTGCAGTCGTTTGCTCTTTTTCCAATAAAACTTAAAAATACATTATTCTAAATGAAGTATTTTCAAACATGAAACTTATTTTGTGTATATTTTGATTAAAATACTCTGCCCATGTTAAAATTGATATCACTATTTTTACTTAAAAAACCCAACCAAAATACTTTACTTATGCATGCTTTTAATTGCAACCAATCCCATAGCTACATCCTGAGCAGGGATGAAACACAGGGTTTATAGATCACACAACACAGGCTTTTACCTTCTGAGCTAAAGGACTGACTCAGTTCATTTGTGACCAGTGCAAAACAAGCCTTCATTTATGGCCCAGGTGCTACAGAGGGGGAGATCATTTAGCCCAAGGTATGTAACCGAAAGCAACTGGAAGATAGCATACTCAGAGATTAAAAAGAAATCTGAAAAATAAAAAAGGCAGCTTGCTTTTTTATTGGCAGTTTTGAAAATGTTCTGCATGGTGCTGTCATTGCTCTTCCCTGCCATGACAACAACCACACACCAGGGTAGGAAAACACTCTGAGATGGTACAAGAGCTTGCATTGCCTTAGTTACTTCTCCTTTGGACAAGCAGAGGACTCCGTTCTCCAGCACTGTCAGTGAACACCTATTTTCTTAAATCGTTCAAATATTAAGAGAACTTTTGATCATAAATAAGCCTACCAATTAATCATCTTCTCCTGCATCTCTACAAGGTCTGAGAGGTCACTGATGTCCTTCACTGTCTTTGCCTTAAAGGGATCAAGAACAAATTTCTCTGTTGATGCCCTCAGCAGTTCATAATCTTTTGTTTGTTCTAAAGATTTCCAGATCCTGACTGTATCGCTGAGGGAGGCCCTGTGAAGGGACAAAACATATGGAATCAACAGATATGACCACTGTTGTTGCATGGAAGTGTCATCTACATACAGTTCTATGAACAACACTACTATCTACAAAGAATGACCAACCTGAACGATGCCACGTTCTTTAGGCCAATCAAATCTTTTAGCCCTTGCATGTCAATGCTGCTGCTCCGCAAATCCAAGGAAAAGTCTTTTCTTGACCTTTTTAAAATATAGTGCAGTACATGGACATCAGGTGGAGTGAGAACTATGCCCAGAAAAGACAGGTCTGGCTTGAGCCTTAACGCCACATGTTGCAAAAGATAATTGCTTTGTGTTTCATAAATACAATGTAAAAGATCGAGTAACCTCTCCGGACAGAGTTCATTTATCTGCAGCTTTCTAATATATTTCAAGAGTGTTTTCTGCTTCTTTGTTGATTGTTTTACATCCTTATTTGAAAGGGAGCAGAAGTAGGAGTTATCCTGGAGGAACCACAATCCGGCTAAAAATCGAGGCACTAAATCTAACCAGTTATAAGGTTTTTTCTTCTTGGATGGAAAGGACAGATACTTTGTTAGACTTTTATCCTTGATCTCTTCTGCTAACATAAGGTGCAGCGCACCCAAGAAATTCTGAGTGACAAAATCAGAGAATGTGCTCCCAAATTCCTCTTCTCCACTATCTGAATGTCTGGGGAATGCAAATGGCAGGAAAAATCCGTATTTCAGAGCAAACTCTTTAACTTCCTTAGAAGGAAGAAGATCACTTTTCATGGCACTTTGGTGCTTTTCTCCAAGATACCAGGCTATACGGGCTAGCGTAGCAAGACTTTCTTGATTTTGCATGGCTGTAACATCTGTTTGCGTAGGTATTATCTTTTGCTGAACAAATGTCAGGAAGACTGTAGTAAGAGTTGAAGGAAGACTTTTCTCTCCCATTTCAAGTACTGTCTCACAGAGCAAACAAACAAATCTACACATAAGAGGGCTGTAACAGTGACTGAACAAGTACTCACTCTCTCTGATTAATTTCAGTGCATTATCACGGTAGGGTAATCCTTCAAAGTATTTGGTTATGTACAATTCTCTCTGCTGAGGGGAAAATCCTACTATTTCAATAGTCTTATCCACTTTGGACACATACTGGTACACCTTGTCTTTTGGTCTTGCTGTAAGTAATAGAGTACAACCATTGAGTATTTTTTTTTGGATGAGTCCTGAAAGCAGCTCCTTTACACTGCATAAGTCTTTTTCAGGCTGGCTGGCTGAGCAACGAGGAAGATTCTCATGATCATGCAACCCTTCAAAACCATCAAAAACCAGAAGGACTTTAGCAGGATTTTGCAATATATACTCAAAGATCTCTTTGCTTCCCTCTTGAGGTTTTACAAAAAATTCAAGAAGCAGATCCTTCAGGCTGCATTGCTTCTCAGGCAAGCTTATTTGTTTGCAGTCAAACCAAAATACAAATTCAAACTGAGAAAACTCTCCATTGGACCAGTCCTGGCAGATCTTCTGAACAAGAATGCTTTTGCCCATTCCTGCTTTTCCCAGCACCACAATCACTTTAGTCTCTAAGTCTTTACCTCCTGGGATTTGAAATATTTGGCTTCTTTTAAGGGCTTCCTTTTCCTTCCCTTGCGGACTGCAAGTTACCAGCTCCTTTTCCATTGCTTTTACGTTATTCTTCCCAGTCTTGGTTTCAGTTTGGCTTTGAACAAGTGTCCCATCAATAAACAGGTGCTCAAGAGTTACTTCACGCTCCATGGCCACAGATTTGCACACATCTTGGAAATAATCCATAAGTGATGTACAGAAAGCTTCCACTGGCTCTAGAGAAATAAAAAGCACGCACAAACTGAGGAAAACAGTCCACAAGTTACAACATTGCATCAGGGTGGCTTAAGTACATAATTGTAATATGGTCAAAATATATCAGTTCCCATAAAGCATGCAGGTCTGGATTTATTCCATGCAACTGCAAGCACTTAAATTAGGAGTTCAGGCACAATAATTTTGGAGGTATCTATGCACAGCCAAGTACACTGGCCTCCTATCTAGGTACTACAGCTAGGTATCTAAAGGTAGACACGTCTAACATCTTAAAAACAGGAATTGTGCTCAAATACTCAGAACAGCTTCACAAATTGTTGAATGACAATTCCTACAATGAGTAGCTTTTCTGTATGATAAGAAACACAGAAAAATTAACCAAAAAAGACAGGAAGTTTTAAGTTCAGGAGATCTAAACTCACTTGGTCTTTTGAAAGTTTCTTCAGAAGGAACTCTGGGAACTCGGACGTCTTTGAACATTTCTAAACCTGGAGAAACAAATTATATACTTGAAGACACCTAGATAGTAATAAATTCTGCTTTACTAATTTTAACAATAAGACTAATACAAATTTTCAAGTTCAGAGCAACATAAACTATGTATCCTCCAGAGAAAGAGATATTTTGTTTATTTTACAAGGGAAAGGAAAAAATCCTCACACAAGTACAATTGATCTGACATGAACTGTTGCAGGCAGTATAACACCAAACAAGATGATAGCTGTTCCGACAGTTGTATGAAGCAGAAGACCTATCACAACAAGGTGACATCCGCTGGTCTTTGCAAATGTCAGTGTTTTGCATAAATTCACGCTCACACATAGGACTTTGTTATGTCATCAAAAGCAACAGCTTCCTTTTGTTATTCTACACCTTGTGACCAAGAATTAAGGATGAAAGTCACAAAGAAGTGTCTATCGGTAACAGAAATTACCGATAACTCTTCCTGATTATGTATTGTCACTGTCCCATTTTCTTTCTTTTTGCCTGTTTGTTTTCGAACTAGTGCAGGCCTTTGCACTTGATCAGATGAGCAGTGCCTGCCAAACACAAAGAAATTGGGAATTTTTCAGAGGAATCATATTTTCTACAGACTGTTAATGACAGAGTACCAATTTTGACAAAACTATTGGTAGGAAAAGCTTTGCAGACACAGGACAGAATTTAAATTGACAGAAACTGTAACAAACCCAGCCTCATCAATAGTCTCATGGTAACCACACTCAGTGGAGATGTGGGGGAAAAAAATCCCCAAACAACAGGTTAATCTCCCTAGATTTGTGCAAATGTATTTATTACCATAATATTTGGTTCATCTTGATGTAGAAAGTGGTTAAAAAAATACAAATCTTAAATTTCAGAGATCTGGAAATCAATTCCCACTCAGCATGCCAGCAACAGGCAGAATGGTTAGAGTACAGAGTTGCTTCTGGCACAATTCTAATAAGCAAGTCCTTTTTCCAGTGAAAGAATACATTTGATATAGTGATAGTTCTCCTCCTTGTAGAAGAAAAGTCAACTTAAGATATTAAATAAAGAGGGGACATACCTGTTTTCAGGCAAGCGTCTGGTTTTGGTTTATTTATTTTATTAAACAAAAACAACAGAATGGAAAACCAAGAAAATCTGTAATGACACATTTAGATGGGAAGCAGCATTGGACAAATCAATCAGGTGTTAATTTTTTTAAAAAGGAAAAGAGACTGGCTTGGTAGCTTATGTGCTAATTTTTCTGCTGCATTTGGAATTCTGAGGTTTGCGACATGCTCATCTATTTTGTGATGCTGTAAATCAGTTGGAATTATTAGTATTGTGTATTCGCAGAAACAATATATACCATTTACAAATACATCCCCAAAACCAGGGGTATTTGCCTATTAATCCCCACTTTAAAATTTTTCTGTTTCGGGTGGTGTTAGCCACCAGAGGGCAACAAAACACTTGCACTAAGCTGCAAGCAGCTATAATCCCCAGGGTGCACAGAGATCAAACTAAATAACCACTGAAATCAAACTCCCTGTTCTAACAACTGTCTGAGGGCTGCAAGAAAAGTGTCAGAGGAAAGTTTGCTACCACAGGTGGGACTGTTATACCCTGAACACGGTTCCAATTTCTTTATAAGCCTTTCTGTATATTAGGCTTCTGTATCATTTAGTTAACTAAGTCATCATCATTTTGGTTTTGGGGCATCCATGTGAACTGACTGCAGTCTAGCCTCCAGCACTGAACATTGAAGATGCTCAGGCCATGCCAGTATCAGCACAACTTCCACTTCTGACGGTGCTCAAACACACTAGGCCTTTGTATTGTTTTAACTAGACAAGAAGACTTCTTCCAGAAACTGTACTTCACAGCAAACACAGTGGATCGGCTACTAATATGTAGCTGAAACTCTACCTCTACAACTCCTTATCTGCTCTGTATGTTGGACTACACTAAGCAGCCAGTGATCAATACAAAGGAGGAAATGCCATTAATTTTTATTTTCCTCAATAAGGTCAATATGAGTAAAGTCTGGAGGGGAGAATTGGCTTTGGGTAGAAGCAATATGCTCTTTCTCCCAATCCAAAGTACTGCATATATAAAAATTCATTTCTTACTTACCACATAAACTAACTGGAAAACTTGGAGATATCAATGTTTCCGTGGAAGAAGTCAGCACTGGAAAGAAACAAATGATAGTTTTCAGCCTGTCGTAGCTATCAGTAACTGAAATGAGGGAACTCAGTACTTTGTTGACAACATTGATTTTCCAGTACTTTCTGCCTATTTATGTGGATAAAAGGTTATTGCTCTTACCTGGATATATTATAACATCTGATGTGCCATTTCCAAGAACGAAGTTAAGTATCTGCTGAGGAGGATCTGCAAAGCCTGTATTCTCTTGGCTCCTTTTCACGCTGACAGGTAGACACTCTGGTGCTGAAGATCCTGAAATGAGTGCAGAATAATGACTCTTCTGTTTTTAAAGGCTCCTGGTTTCTAAAGGTTTCTGAAAAAGAAAAAGCTTTCTAAAAGCTACTTATCATTTCTGGCAGCTTCTGGGCAAATATTCTCAGTGGAGAGTTTATGAACCAGAATTCATAGGATCACATGAGGTCCATAGAATCCATGAAACAAAAACTCTTTAAGGGTATGACGAATGTGAAATACAAGGGATTACCCAGCTTTTAGTGACCACTGGTTTTTGATAGTCTAAAGAGAAATTCTGTTCAAATAAGGAAAAGCGCTTAAGGCAAAGTATGTTAATGTATGGACCAGAGCGCCAGAAGAGAGGAAGTGTGTAAATATTATGTATCTGAATTAATTTTACCACCCTTTGCACTACATCTTTGCTACATAATTGCAACTCATGCAGCTTGTCCAAACAGATAGCAAGCAGCCTCCCTCTGAACCTGCCCTGGGAAATTTTTTTGTTGATGCAGTGCTTGCAATTTAATCAGCCATAGCTCTGAGTTTCTGTAGGAGTGACAGAATTTCTTCTGCTACTTTGTGCTGTTTCAGCTAGCATCAGATACTCCAAGACTTCTAACTTACCCACTGCTTTTTGGTTCCTTTCCAGCATAGACTTAACAGCAAAAGGTGTTGGATTGTGTCTTTGTCATTAGCACTTGCCAGAGTACCATGAGCACCCTCTGCTACACAACATGATCAAAGTAAGGTGGCTACACAGCCCATCACTTGGATCAGGACTCAGTTTTTGTGAACAGAATTCCAACCTAGATTTTGCTCTACTATGGCAAATATAATTATTCCACAGTCCTTTACAAATCTCTGGATGAAAAAGAAATTGGAACTAAACCAAAGTTTATTAATGAAAATTTTGTGATTTCCTTTTCTTAAGAGAAGTAAGTAATTATTGAGATTAGCATATAGTAAATAACTCTGTTCTGTTGTTTATTAACCTGTACTTCACCAATTAAATGAAAGACTCATTCTATTTCATTAGGGACAATGCACTTTTAATTTTCCTTGAATATTTTTCATTCTTTTAGTGAGTGCCACTCTTCTAAGTGATTCATTGAAACAGCTGCCATGCTTGTTTTCCCTGCCGTTGTTCATGGTCAATGACCAGATTTATAGGAGAGTTTTCCCCTTGTATAAATCAACCTGTGTACAGGTGCACACCTATAGCTGTACTGTACATACCAGGAATTATGAAACTTCTTTCCAACGCATTGGTAGCAGGAACAGAAAAGGACACGTGCTGGTTAGTTGGTGAGGTGGAGCCAGCTGGATGGCTGATGAGAGGCATAGCTAAAAAACTGCCATTCCCTGCAGATGCGGCAGGGACTTCCACTAGGAAACAAGCAAAACAAAAGGGGAAAGTTATTTCATTGCTAGAAGTTAAGGGGGCCAAAGAGGAGATCTCAACAGATATCATAAACCACTTGATTCTGATCAGTTGTGTTTTGATTTTCCAAAAGCAAGAACAATTCACACTATCTTTCTGACATTTACTCAGGTCTCAATCTAAAATGTATTTATGAAATCTGTAGTAGATCACTTTTTTTCCCGTAGTTCACTCTTTTCATTTTCTTTTTCTTCATTTTTCCTGGCCTGTCTTCTTTCTAGAAACCTTCAGATGTGTTTAGATGTAAATATAACATAGATTAAACATAGACAACTGACAGATACAACATAACAAGGTCTTACATTGGCTGTACTAAGTTTCCCAAGCATGGTTTGTTACCTTAATATTGCACAAGATTAGAGAGGGCCAAGTACAATAAACTGGGGACCTTGACTCTCTACTTAGACACTGCAGTGCTTGTAAGGATAACTAGGCTGTGTTAAGAGGATTTCCCAAAGAACAGTCACAAACACCTGAGTTAAGAGATGCAACTTGCCTGCAGGATTTGTTTTTTTCAAGAGGAGGACAAATGGGGAGGAAGACTCATGTGCATTGCATGATTTCATCTGCTTATCAAAAGTTTATTACAAATTAAATAATATACACTTGCTTATTTTGAACTAGTGTGGTAGTTTCCCTGATTTTGCCACACCTTCTTCTCAGAGTTGGTTTTGCTTTTCTTTCTCCCTCCTGTCTAGCAGCAACAATTAAGTCTCTTTTTCATCGCTTTCTGCAGTCTGATGTTTTATCAGGAGCTACAAACCTGTGTGGGTTTTGTGCCACTAAAGTGCACACTGTCATCTGGAATGCAAGCTCTTCATGCTGGAATGTGTTTACGTTGTTTATCAGGAACCGATGTATTATTTTGCTATAGGAATCTTTCATTTTTACTGTGGTATAAGAACAGACTTTAAAAAAGTGGTTTTTGGAGTGTGTGTAAATCAGCATATGAATTTCCCATGTAATTTCCTATCCAAGGATTGTTGCATTGCTACGGTCAGATAAGATCGAGTACTGCTATAGCTAGCCACAAATGGTTGGGCAAATCTAAAGTTTAATTTCACTCAATTCCTTTGAAAGAATCTCATCCTTGGCTTAACACTCTGAACTGTAGTACACATTATCCTCTTTACTGTAGATTGTCTTACACTTCTGAAGAGCTGATGCATTTGCCTTTGCAGGATCATACTGTGACACTCGTTTTATGACAGGTTAAATAAATTCCTGATTTTTTCATGTAGCTCATCTTTCTGTCAATCAGATTTTTGTACTCAGCACGTATACTGCCTTACGTATATACTCCTTCCCTCAGCACCTTCATTGGGTCAGGCAAGGTAGAGAGAGTGATACTATTCTGAGCACTTTCTGGAAAAGGATGGTTGCAGCTTTATAAAGCATCTGTTAGCTCTGCAATGATACTGTAGACTGGAATGCAAGTTCTACAGGGTGAGGCATTTTTACCAGTTTTGTTTTGTTTTCTTTTTAAATAAGGAACTGATGTGCCATTTCCTTATTGAAAACTCTCATTGTTAGCATGGCACAAACACAGGCTTTAAAAAGTGCCAAATCTATAAAGGATTTTAAGCAGATCAAAGATAAACCACCTTCAATGGGAACTAACTGCCAGGAACTTTACAGGTGTCTGAATAACTAGTGGGCAGGTACCAGTTCAGTAGGAACTCTGATTATATTTCCAGATCCATCAAATGTATTTTTTCACTGCTAATTCTGCTCAATCTCCCCCAGAAGTCCACATGAACATTGGAAAACCAGCTTGGGTCACAGTCCCAGTGCATGTGTGTGCTCTCTATGAGTTTCATCCAGTCTATGCCAGTTCCTTAGCAATTGCTGGCCTGAATTTTGCTGAAGCACAGTCTCTGGATGCTGGAGCAGCAGTCTCCGGATGGCTCTCTAGGTTACACGCTGGTTTTGGCTGCCCATCCTGACATGTACACAGCTCATGGGGTTTGGTACAATCAGAGTTACCCCTAGAAGGCTTGGGAAGTATGCTAGCATACAGTAATGCATACCTCACTTCAAAACACAGTATAATATATTCATCCAATTGTGATTGCTCTTACATGGATTTTGGAAGAGTATTTTGCTGCTTTAGCTGTGCCAGAGACACCTATTTGGGCTACTGCTGGCCAAGAACTTTAACAGCAGTCTACACCTAGGGAACAAGCTACAGCCTGCTGCTGGCCACAGGTACTGCCTTGTAGATGCTCTAACAGCCTGCAACACCTAGAAATTTCCCTTTCTCCCATTCTTACTTCGGTTTAAAGGACGGAAGCATGGCTGCTGAGTGAAGAAGCCATCTCTTCACAGTTATTATTTTCACTAGGATGTTTCACCAGATTTTCAGAAGGTGTCACACTTAGAAGAAAAGAGGATCAAATCCAGGAAATGCCAAACTGCGGCCTGAGTCACATTACCCATCATAAACAGAAGGTGTACACAACAAATATTACAAAATTTGGCACTGACCCAATTCTGCACTGTTCTGCTTTCTTCTCTCAGATGAATTTAGAGAAGTTCAACTGTGTCTATGCTGATGCTAAGGAAGTAATTTTTCTATCACCTGGCAGGAACATGTGCTTTTGAAGCATAGGGATCCAACTGTTTCCAGGCTACCATGTAGTTGGTCCTAAGATGCACAGTTTAATAGCTCCTGATAAGAGGGCACAGATTTGTTGCATCATGAATTAGTCAGAGGTGTATAGTAAGAACGTAATTCTACAGTGATTTCTACTCTGCTGGAAGTAGAAACATGAAAATGCATGATGATCCTGTATCATCAAATCTATGACAGCAAACTTTCCAAAGAAGATAGAATTACAATACCTAACCAAGGGTGAGACTTTGGAACATAAGACAATATATGTTCGATAATCTTTTTCTATTCAGCCAATAACTTACCAATTTTCTTGTATTTGGGTTCTGAAGCTTCAGAGCAACCCTCTGCAGAGCCTAAGAAGGCTGAAAGAAAGAAAGCTGATAGTAAGTGATAAAAATTGAACCAGTTTGGTAATCTTAAGTTTCCACCATGGAAATTTATTTTAACTTTTCAAAGTAGAAGGAGGCATTAGCAGTTCTAGTCCAGCTATTTCAGAACTGTACAGGTCTGATGTATAAAACATGAATGTGAAGAGCCTCATATGATTTTACTCTTACAGTGAAGTTTCAATTAGGCTGCAGATTTTTGTGCCAGTAATCGAAGATTTTTGCTGTTGTTCTTGCTATTAAAGAGGGAATCATCTAGCTAATACTTGCTAAACTATAGATACACTGAAACCAAAGCTAACACTGATGATAAAAAAAGGGAAGAACTATAACATGCTTATTGTGGTGTTACAGGACAACAAATTCTGCAAATTGTAAAGAATGTGCTTGGGGGAGTTGTTTTCACTTCCAGCCTACACAGGATAAAGTAAAGTCAGAGGAAGCACATCTGATTGTATCAGTGAAGAACTACATGAGAGATGCATTGAGGCTGTGTTAAAACCAAAGCACTGCAATGCAATTTTAGAATTCAAACACTACAGCCTTTCAAATTCTTACTGTTTTTCACTTACCTCGTTTGTGACATTTCTGCATCCTTATGTCAGTAAATATCTCAGTGTTTTCAGCAGCCATTTCATCCAAAATAAGGTTCCCTGCTAAAAACATGAAATATTGCCAAATGTCAACCTTTGTTCTCCTAGAAAAATTATAGAAAGAGGTAAAAGCAAGAGAAACGCACCAACAAGGCAAAGGTGAAATATGCTCCAGATAAAATATGAAAAACAAATAATGCGATAAAACACATATCCAGATTGATATGATTTAGAAAGCCCACAGAGCTCTGAATGCAGACTCTGTCGGTTTGTTTTAGTTTCTGACCTGCAAAATATTAATCTACTGTCAAAAATTCTGTGGCTAATAAAGCATAAATACTTCTCAATGCTTTAATGATAAGCAGAGGATAAAACATCACAGCTGTATCACAGTGTGATCTCAGTACTAGTAAAGTTACTTACTCATTTTTTACATGAAAAGGATCAGTTCCTTTAAGAGACAGAGTAACGGGTTCTAAACAGATTTTAAATTTTGTGTTGTAAGAACTGTGAAGTTATCCATACCATTCTTCTACTGGCAAATACTTAAGTGTAAGGACGAGGGGTAAAGCTTTCAAACTGGAAGAGGAGAGATTTAGAATAGATATTAGGAAGAAATTTTTCAGTATGAGGGTGGTGAGGCACTGGAACAGGTTTCCCAGGGAAGCTGTGGAGGCCCCATCCCTGGAATTGTTCAAGGCCAGGCTGGATGGGCCTTTGAGCAACCTGGTCTAGTGGAAGGTGTCCCTGCCCATGGTAGGGGGGTTGGAACTAGATGATCTTTCAGGTCCCTGCCAACCTTAACCATTCTATGATTCTAAAAGTACTAATACTGCATCTTCTAAAACCAATATAAATTTTGCCATTAGGTGCAAAACCTTGCAACATTCTAAACGCACCAGGGAGCAGTAAAAAACATTTAAAGAGTCATGTGAGCTTCTTGTAGCCAGAGTCGTCCTAGCTAAGGACTGATCTTTGGTCCTTATTCCAAATTACTTTGCCCAAACATAAAACAGGATATACAGATATTCTGTGAATCTTTCTGATCCTATGGATTTCCCAACAGCCACATATTAATATATATATTCTAAAATAGTAAACAGCTGCATTTATGCCACTACCAAAACAATAATTTTGTACCAAAAGTCAAGCAATTATCTCTGGTCAAGCACTGAATGAAGGAATCATTTACTATGTATATATTATACCATTGCTGCATTGATCAGGGAGAGAAGTAAAATTCGACATGCTTCCTCAAGCAGCTCTATGCATCCTGGACAGAAATAAGTGTGCATGAACTTAATTTATACGCATGCTAAGTCCTCTGGTTGGGTCAGGTTTAATGAACTTATGTATATCGTCCGTCTTGTGCTCAGAATAAGCCTGACACTAATTGAGGGCATTTACTGCACTAGGCAGTTAAGCTGTGCATACACTATGGCCATGGTGACGTGATCAGCAACTTGGTCAGAGATAAAAGTGCCGTTTTTGAGAAAGGTCTGCAAAAATACAGAAAATCCTCAAAGTTTGCCAAGAAAATCCTGGGACAGAGTTCCCGGGGGAAAGAAGAGGATACCAGATGTATAGAAATCTTACTAGTGTTCAAACTGTTGGAATCAATTACAGTGCAAATGTTAGCCAGAACACTGTCATGGAGAAAATTAACCTTTTCTACATAAATCTTACCAAAAGTGTCTTCCACCTGTTTCTCCTGCTGATCTTTGAGCACATATTCTGCTAATTCAGCTAGCAAGGAGGAAAAAAAAGAAACACAGTAATGACACAGTAAATTTCACAGTAGAATTCTTGTAAGCTTACAGTCATTAACAGAATTCTGAAGAATAAGTGAAATTGAAGAGTTAAATTAGTTTTTCTTGTAAATTGTTGTTCAGGAAACAAAGAACATGAGAAAGGAGAAGTTGAGACAGGAAGTATTAAGCAGAAGGAGCCATTAATAGAGAGATTTTCCCCCAACAACCACAAGCTGCTGTTCATCTGTTTCCCCACAATGCACAGGTTTAGGTACCCTGGCTAGATCTACCACGCATGAGGGAGAGGCCACTTGAGTATATGCCACTGCTTTAGACTGAAAATAGAATTGTAAGAAATAGCTATAGCAATTTATTGGAAAACAATGATTTAAAAAACAAAAATTGCTTTCATACCTATTCTAGCATAAGCTTCTATGGTGTTGGAACAGAGATACAATTCATCCCCGTTTTCAGCATTTTCCATCGTACACAGGAAATCCATATTATTGAATTGATCATAGTTGCTGGCATCAACTTCAGGATCTAGAATTCAAAAAGAGTACACATTGGCTCAATGAATACCATAACCAAGGAGTAAAAAAAGCAGATAGCAGGACAGGCAGAAAAGGCAGATTTGTCACTTCAGCATAAGGCTTTGGCTCTTCATTGTATGTTGCCTAAGTAGGAACAGAACTGAACTCTCAGTAAGTTATAGTCACCCAGAAATCAACACTTTTCTTTTGCTAAACTCTGAGACTTCATCTCTCCTAGTAAATAAAACAGTTCCAGAATCTGTTCTATGACACTAAGGCCTACACACATGGCCTAGACTCATCCATACTATTAAGCTTTCTTATTCTTCAGGATATTGTGGCATCATCCACATTTGCTGTTCAGAACGATGCTGGGCCCATGCTAACCCCTGAGCTGCAGCTACAAACTGCCTGCGAAGCTGCTAGTTGGCCATGGCCAAAAACATGCCAGAGACCATGCTAACATCTTCACAGGAGAGATGTGAAGCTTCCAATAACTGGCGCCATGTCCTGACAATATTCAATTTACCTACATCATCTCAGATATTGCTAAGGCTTAGAAGTATTCAAATTGGTGAAACATCTCTGATATAAAAAGAGTCAGTCCTTGATCCCTAATTCATCCTACTTTCAGTCACTGAGCAAGTGAGGCCATGGGAGTAAAGAAACATTCCTGCAGGTGCTATTAACAGTCAGTAGCTGAGAGAGCAAAGCTCAACCTGGGAAATAATTAATGACAAAGATGATTCCAGATTCTGGTGCTCAGTTCTCCACTGATTTGCCCATGTACCCACTGACACTGGTCACTCATGAAAGCGACAAGGATGCAAGGTGGTATCCTCCAATTTGGTAACGTTTTGTACCTATCTGGCACAGAGCTATAGGACTTCATAACTGGCATACATCTGTTCTTCTCCTTTCATTGCCACTCTCAACCCACAGGCCAGCTCATTTCTTTAAAATAAGCTCAGCTATTCCTCCACAACACAGTCTGCAGCACAAATACATTTTCATACTTTTAAGCCAGCAAACTCAGGGAGAGCAGAACATTCCACACAAATTCAGGAGCAGAAAATTTGAGAGCCAGGGCAACCTCCTGATCTGATCACCTGTAGGAACTTATGTGCAAGAAACTATCACCTTTATGCCCTGGCCCTTCTGCTTTCTCCTCTGTTGCAGAATCATAAAATCATTGGTCTGTGCCCCCAAAAGCTTCTGGTAATGAAAGTCCATTGCGTTGGTGCCTTAGGATCTCAGAAGGAAATGAAATGCTACTTTGCTTACTGGCTGGCTTCATCACAAACTCATCTAGAAGTCTCTGTTTTGCAAAGCTTTTGGCTTGAAACTACGAGTGTTGACAATTACACTTGACCAGCTTACAACAGCAACATTCGCAAATAAGCTACTTACAGGAATGATATCCAAACCAAAGACATTAGCATCACACCTTGATGAGTGACATGTATAGTATGTTTTGTTAGACTCAAACAGCAGGAAGCTGTAAATATGTACAGTTTTACAAACACAATAGTTTCTGGAAGCAGTCACTATTTTATATACAGATACAAAGTTAGCATATCCTAACTATCCATAGTTAACAGACCAAGTGTCTGTTGAATTTAGTCCAGCCACCATGATAAACTGCCATTAGATGGCTACATAACTGAGAGGAGATGGTAATAACTTATAGCATGATGACTAAACTAACCAAGCATTTTTTTAGTGTTTTACTAACCTGCAGAGAAGTTGGCTAGAACTCCCATGGCCTCTTCATTTCCAGATGACTTAGGATCAAGGAGACTATACAGATGCAATGGATCAATATCACTGTGCAGCAAATCAAGATAGCCATTTTCAGACACAAATGCTGAATCCATGATTTGTCTCTTGCTGTCTGAAATCAAATTGCAAAACAGTTAGCTATGACAAAACCACAGCTGCTGTCAGCCAAAACTACAAGTCCCGCACTGTGGGACACTGAGATCTTAAGGCTGTGGAACTGGTATTGCTTACCAAGTCTTGCATTGAGTTATAACCCTGAGAAACTTAAATTTACAGATCCAGATACAGCTGGCAACGAGACTTATCTATTTTTTACTCCAATCAGGGGAGTGGGATACTGCACTCTCGCTACCTGGACCAAAAGTGCCAAGTATTGAATAAGTCACAACTCCTGTATCTTTATCAGGATATAAATGATGTAAGCACAAATGATCCAAGTAATTTACTCCACCATAATATTAAGATGCCAGCATGAAATGAACAACCAGCAAGATTTCCAGATCATATCCTATTAAAATAGGTGTCCATACACCACAACGATGAAAAGTTTCAGCTTGGCATCAAGCACCACATTTTGCAATGAAGTATAGCTATAATACAGCTCTCAAATATTCTGCCTTTAGCAGAATGCTATTAATGTCCCTGGTTGCACATGTCTACTCTCCTGAGGTGTGCAAATGTGGAGCAACCTGCTGTACCAGGAAGTCTACCTGCAACATGAAAAGAGAAATACAGCTAACAATGCAGATCGGATGAAAGAAGGCAGAGAAGACCTAGTCAAGCACTAGCATATTTATTATAAACAAATCTTCATTCCTCTTACCCCTCTATGGGGTTGTCCCTCTGAACAGCTTGGAAATGGACCTCTCTGCATTCTGCTGCAGAAGACACCAAATCTAGAGCCAGAACTTAGAAGAGCGGGTGGACACAGTAAGGTCCCATGAGTAGGAATAACCTACACTCAGGTAGTTCTCCTTTTTCATGTTATGTAGCCTCATTATGTTACCAAGATTACAAAAATTTGATATTATTGCCTGCTGTGCTATGAATGGAAAGCAGATGTTGACAAACCTGGATGAGAACCGAGAATGATGTTATAAACATACCAGATTAAACTTTCAGTCTATTGCAACATTTTGCTTTGCCCCTTCCTATGTTGATTAACGTAAAATCTAAACCGAGCAGGGCCTTTCAGAATGTCAGGTTGCCAGAGTTTGTGAATAATGCTGTTGAAGGACCTCTGAGTCAATATAATTTTGGGGTTAGAGACAGAGAAGTAATTGGGCAGAAGCCATAAAGGGAATGCAAGATAGATTAATGCACCACTCCAAGCTCGGTGATTAGTAAACTACTTGATTACAGCAGACAAAGAAAAAGTCAAGTTCTATGGGAAGAGACTAAGTAGGCCTACTTATCTTCACAGAAATACTAAGCTTTAATTAAGTCAGTCACAAGAGCTTTTGTTGTTTTAAACCTTTCTTTCAATAGCATTTTTTCTGTGGATAAATACATAAGCAATGCAAAATGTTTTCAGCTGCAATGGCCAAGAAGTCAGGAAGCAACCAGTAGGAAGTCTTGCCGGTGCCAAGTCCAGCTAGAGAGCTGAAAATTAGAATGTAAAAGGTGCTATAACCCAGGAGTGAGAAACATAGCCTTCTACCTTGGGAAGAATGAAGACTGCCACTCTTTCAAGAATGAAATACTTGATTACTTGTCTTTTTTGTTTCACCAGTCTGAATGTCCCTCAGCTTACCCCCTTTTTTCTTCATTACTTTGGTTTTGACGCGAATCTATACATAGCTGTCTTTCTATTGGCTACAATGGATTTGGGATGCTGCGACTTCTTTCTGTAGCTGAACCAATGAATTCTTGATAGTAGCTGCGCTCTGCTGCATTAAAATCATGGTGCCACCATGGAAAGCTCTCTGTCCAAGGGTGCAGGAAAAAAGAAGACAGTTTTTGAAAGATGAAATTTTCTACACTGAGTGTTCCAGAGGCAAGGAGAACTACACCTCAGGGAAAACGAATGTTTTGCTGCATGTTGTAACTGATGCACACAAAATGAAACCAGACGTTACCAAGCTTGTTGACAACAGCAATTCCTTTCCTAGGGCTTCCCCTTTTTTCTCACAGCATCCCAGCAGTCTCCTGTCTGAGACCAAAGATGAATAAGCTCTACAGTGCTCAGCACTTTCTCTGTTGTTTCATACATGATTTTAACTTAGTTTACTGATAATACGTTCCCTCTGGGGTCCCATACAGTGCTGCCAAAATGGGCGTTTGGCACTTTTTCAGATCAGAGCACTAAAATATTTCATAACAATTTCTGTGCTAGGGGTGTGAACGCTAGAGCCAGCTCTCAGCGGGAGGAAGACAGACCCCGCACTGACCTGCAAGACAAAGGACTGAAGTCCCCAGAGATGCCTGTGCTCCCGTTGCAGCAGGCCTCCATGCACAAAGTGCATGTGCTGGGCGGGGGGAAGACAGGATGTGCTTCCGAATATATTTCCATGTCATTCAGAAAGTTCAGTCCTTTGTTGTGTGGACACTGGTTAAGACAGATTTTTTTTTTCTTTAAATCTTTAAATAACTGCTCCTTTCTCCAGCAGCCTATTCACTCCACTCACTATATTTGGTAGACCTGTGTTCCCTTTGTATTACCTCTGCAATGATTCAGTGTATACCTGCTACAGCAAGGTTTCGACTCGGGACGCGTTTGTTTTAGCACTATATTCTGCGTATACAGCACAACAATATGATTAATTTCCAAGTCTCTCAATGTTTTGTTCAGTGCTCTTTTAGAGTCCAGGTGAAATCATACGAATTAAGAATCCTGGAAAAGTAGGACCATCACCATACCAGGACAAAAAAAACAGTTAAAGAAGCAGTAGGTGTTCATTTAAACCACATACGAGTCTTATGAGTTAGATGGGGCCTTTTAGATTTCTAAAGATAAGGGGGGTGGTTATGATTTATCATTTTGCCCAAATAATTTGGTTTAACTATGTCTTATATTTTAAAGGATTAACACATTAAAGACTTCAGGCAATGGAGTCTGCTACTAACTAAAATCAAATGGTATCTAAGAGAAAGGAGGAATATACAGACAATAATGTAACATTTACTCCAAAAATAAGGCAGATGCTTCTGAGGAGATTTGTTAGGAGTTTCCTTCTCCAAACTCTGTTGACATCTGAACTGACAGGTAATAAAATAGTCTCCCACATGAGCGTAGAGGTTAAGAAAATGAAGTCATTTCAGGAACAGAGGAAACCCCCTTGCAATTTATTTTTTGCACGAGTTTAGGAAGCTGAGGATAATTCATAGAAAAGAGTAGTAGTGCCATGCAAATCACAGATTTCTTAACCGGAGGATAACGTAACGTTAGAGCTCTAAGTCTTAGATTACAGAAAAATAAGAGAGCAGGACTGCTATCAAGACAGGAGGCTGAAAAATTAAACACAAAGATTGCTGAAGAAATGTTATTTTCTTGCAACACCCCAGAAACATTAAGTGCTACACAAGAATCTGGGTGAAGCAAGCTGACAAAAACCAGGTTATATCAAACTCTAAAATAAGGAGTCCAGTGAAACACTGGTACTTTGAGCTAAAAGCCCAGTATCACCAGCCACAATTTGAAAGCCTTTTTTTTTTTTTTTTAAAACAACTTTAGACAGTCTTCTCTATTCTTCTGCGCCCCCCCCAGGTTATGTCATTATGCACAATACATGTACCAGAAGTCAGGGATGTGTTTCCTGGCTTTTGCTGCAGGCAGTGTTTTGGGGCAATGGGAGGTGGAAAAGCCAGCAGTGAGGCGGGATAGTCTCCTCCATGCTACAGTGACTTGTCTCCCTTTCATCTCCCAAAATCCATCACTAACAATTCCTCTGCTCCACAGGTACCAAACAGATTTTCCTTCCAGAGATGGCCTGATTATTTGTAAATTGCAAGTTATGGTGCTCAATTTATATTTAGCTTTGTAGGTTTTAGCTTCTATTTCAGATCTACAAAAGGCTTATACATCTGAAATCCGGTTTAACTTTTCCTGTTCTATTATCTGTTTAACAATTTTTACTGACAGTCTTTATCTTGCCAATGGAGTGGTGTGTTACTTTCCATGGGCTTTATAGTCTAAAAAGGAAGAACAGAGATGATGCTGGAAAAAAAGCTGCTCTATATCCTGTCACATTATCCTTTGTCTCCCTTAGAGATGAGTTTAAAGAAGTTAGAAAAAGTATAAATATCAGGTAAAAGGAGCTTCTGTCTTTCAATGAACTTAGCTGTACAGTGACCAACATAAAAGAAATGTTACGCTGGCGGCAGCTGACTTCAGGCAGACTAACAATGTACTGTCCTGCAGGTGTCAGAGTTGTGATTTGAGAGCAGAACTTGCTTTTTCATATCCAGTATTGCCTTGTGTGTCACAGCTGTGCCCAGCTCTCCCATGCCAGCAGTAAGATTAAATAAAGCGGCACAGCAGACACCTTGCCTATATGCTTTTTTGGCAGAAGTAGTACATTTGCACTCAGAGACTTTCTTCAAGACAGAATCTCTGCCCTCCTAAATGGGAAAATAAAGCTCTAGGTTGCCTTGCCAGATCTGTGAAAAAATTGGAAATAAGCCAGTTTCATCCAATGATTCTCAGTTTCACTTTCAATAAGAGTAAGATTTATACAAAAAACAAATACATTCTTAACCAGGTCTGAAACAAACTACAGCAACATTTTGAGCAAGTAACAGGGCTAGCCACAAAAACAAAAGCTCTAAAAATTCTCCAAAATTTCACCCACAATCAGACTTCATCCTACAAATATTTCAAGCAATGCAAGTCCCAATACTGACACACTGTAGTTACCAATATCTACAAAAGGTAAGATAAGATGAATTTACCATGACAAAAGCAGTGCATTCAAGAGTTGAGGAAAAACTGACCTTCGGAAACTGGACAGTTCCTGCTCTTTCACTCTGGATTCAGTACCAAATAACGAGGAGAGCTGCTATCACTACCCAGGGCTTATAGAAAGTGACACCAGAAAGGAGGAAATGAGCAAGCCCAGTCACTGCAGAAAAGTTAAAGGCTCAGGGGGAATTCCAAAGAGGAAAATTAAGAGGAACCTCCCTTCTAGCAACCCCTGTATAATAAGCACTGTTACCTTTACCGGTCACTTGTCACTGCTAAGAAGAGCTTGCACTTCTCACTAGTTAAGAACAGATTGATTTATTCAGGTGGAAAGTGAAATTGGATGAAAGCTGGCGGTAACAATTTCCGGTACTCCCTAGAAATCTTCCTCCTCTTTTTTATTCCAGTTCAAATCTGTCCTGAACTCAAGTGGTTAAACAGTCCATCAGTAAGAATAAAGCAAGCAACAAGCGGACACGCTTACCTTGCAGCTCCATTTGCTGTAACAGAAGTGAAAGTATTTCTTTCACATGTTCACAGCCTCTACCAATACAAAATTAGTTTGGTGTCTTGCACCAGCATCTCTTGCCATTGGCCCAAAATGGAAGTGCTACAAAACAGGAGCTCGTCAATCTTGTCTGTCTTACACACGGTGTTCAGGGTTTGCTTCTGACAGAATGTTTATCCATCTAATCATCGCTTACCCTGCCAGCACCTACCTGCTGTAAGACAAACAACTTTTTGAAAACCACCTTCATTCATGAGTGTTCCTGTCACGATGGCTATAGCTGCCTCTGTGTGGCTCTGCAAGCTTATTTGCCTATTGTTCTATTTTTTATCACACATAGACATACACACATTAGAAATTAATTATGAAAGAGGATATATTCTCAAGTAAGCAAATACTTTTTGTAGTATTATTCCATTGGCTATATCTTATAGCAAAAGTTCCACCAGAGTCTGAGGGGAAAAGGCAGGAAGTGGGATACGATGAACTCAACAACATCCAGGACTTGCTGCTTCAGTAAGGCAAGTTTTTAATCAGCTGCTCAGTAACAAATGGCTTCTGCACAAGGCAGCAGATCCTACAAGCAAAGCAGGTGCTGACCTGTGCAAGCCTTTTCCCTTTGCAGAGGAGATCCACTTCCACCAGGTTCCATGGGAACATGCTCACTGAGAAGACATAAAGCTGTTTCCTTCCTGGGAGAGGCTGATCTGTTCCCAGTATTTACAGAGGTATGGGGCCCAGCCTGCAATGCAGACCACTAGCCTCTTCAGGCTCTCTAACCAGCCATGCAGCTGTGTTCTTGGAATTCCTCTACACACATTAGAAGAAAAGCAAAATCTCAGTATAACAGCATTCACAGCAGAAAATAAAATAAAATAATACGCCTGCACAAATATAGATTCTGTATTTTAGTGCTCTGTTTTGATAGCAGACACTGCATGGGAAATCCCTACAAAAGCTGAGGGTTATTTTTTAGCCCTGTTCTAATGTGCAGCACAACCCCACAAGTTTTAAGCTCTTTTACAAGCCCTGCAGGCAGATTTCTTTACCAGCTTCTGAGACTTTAATCCCCTGAGGTGATCTATATACTCCAAGAATGAAAGTTTGTGGAACAAAAGAGTTCAGCTGTTTGCTGTGATTCCAGTTTGTAACTACAGCAAAGCTGGTTGTCCACTTTTGGTACAACACCCATAGCTGCTTAGAAACAGCAGAAAGGAACTGCTGGAGCAAATCAGAGTACTGGTTCACCTAGTGGACTGGTCTATAAAGATGGTCTTATGGACAGAGGGAAAAGCAGACTGGAAAACAGAAGGCTGTGAGACAACTGAGAACTGTCTAAGCTTCTCAGGTGCCCATCAGCTTCTTTGCTTCAATGTTTGCTGATATGCTGCCCTACTGAAAAAGGAGGGAACAGAAGATATTAATTTGTATTGGAAGCCCTGCAAAACAGGTGTCAATAGTGCACTCTGCAAGAGGGGGAAAGCTGGGACTTTTTTGTCCAGAAATTGTAAAGATCTTTTTTGTAATAGAAGAAATAGTTGCAAAACTATTAAGTAGTTAGTGAGAAGCCTTCTGATACCAATCTGTTCCTGACCCGAGTTTTCTTTGCAAGGCTTCTTCAGAGTGAAACAATGATGGAATATAAGGCTGAAAAACTAACACATTTCAAAAAGAAAGTCAGAAAAGCATTTGCTTCAAAGGGAGCTAAAGTCTCTAATACGATATGAGTCATTTCCTGGTGAATTAATGACTTTGAAACCACTTTTTTTTTAAGCCCATCTCTACTACAAAATCTAGAGAACAGTGACAAGTGGTTGAACGTGTGATGGATGAAGACAAATGCTTCTTCCGATGCACTTTAGCTTCCCTCTGTCATGTCTTAAACACAGGTTTTGTGACAGAGATACAGAGCCACGCATGACAGGATAAAGATCTTTGAACGGAGATTTTTGGTGCTACCATTACAAAAATAAGAAGGAGCAGATAACTTTTCAAGCGCTTCAGAGATTTAATTAAAAGTAGAAACTAGACTATATATGCTCCTAGCATAAGTGACACTAGGCCACTTGCTATGATATTCTACATTTAAAGTAATAATTCTTGGCATTAATTTGAATGTGCGTAATAATAGAGCTAAAATATTTCAGATCAGTATTTTCCCCTATCATGAACTGTCTTAAATTTTTTTCCAGCATTTCCTCTTGTACTTTCATCCATGCCTTGAGAAGTGATGTGCAATACTTCATTTTAGGAGAGGAAAAGATTTATACCCCTCGCTACATTGCAGCCTGGTGTCCTTCCATCAGTTTTACAGGACTACCCCAATATTCTACTAAGTATTCTTTTACTCTCCTTTTACAGTTGCTTGGTTTTGTAAACATAATTCTGAATGCCATAATTTAAGATGGGAGAATATCATTTTACATAGGACAGGCAATGTTAGGACAGAGCTATCCCAGAGCCATCCCTGTTCTCTAACAGATACAGTAATCCTCTGGTGGGTAAGACTAAAAAGTGAGTTTACTGCCTCAGAATTACAAGATGTCTGCATTTTTATCTCTCCTGATGCCCACTAAAACCCTCAAAACTCTTGAATCCAGCCTCATAAGTCATTAAGTACTTCCTCTCCTTAAATCTGTAGCAGTCTCTTGTAGACAGTACAATTTTGTTGTGTATAGACATCTGGAATTTAAAGTGGAGAGCATTCCTCCCATATATGATTGAAAAACATATGAGATTTCCTTACATGAGTTGCCAGCATGTACCATGAACAAATGCTACTCAGACTATCAACTGTTGGTGTGTCAGTTCAGAAAAACTGACCTTATCATGGTCTTTTTATCCAATTTGTATTTCTGGTTCTGCAAAAGGTAGCAAAGAACAAATTTTATTATGGCCTGGCTATGAAAATGGGTATCCAGTAGCTACCCTGAATGGTGGATCTCTTTTTAGCTGTTCTTGCATTACACTCTGCTCTCCACTGATGTACTTTGCACTATGCCACAATGCAATCTCAAAATGCAATAAACAAAAGTAAATCTTTAACAAAGCAAAAAAGAAAAAAAAGCTGATTTACCAGAAATGTACTTGCTTCCTGTTGGCTCATTATCTGTCATGTTTTGAGGCTTACTGCCATAGAGGTTTAAACAACAGAGGGGAACCAAAGCGTTCAAGTACAGGTCCCATTTTTCCATAAGTGTAAGAGATATCTTCCTTGCGAGGTCCTCTCTGTCTTTTTCATGGAGCAAGGCTTGATGGTACTCCTTGGATATCACATCTTCTTTCAGCATGAAGTTAAGCAATGCATGGCCATCAGAAGCTGTAGCAGTTGAAAGAATATTCCTTACTCTAGGCAGGATCTCCTTAAAGAGATTCATACCTGCAACTGAAGATGTTTGAAGGAGGTCTGAGCAAAATCTGAACTGTTTTAAGAAAATAAAAAAAAAAAATCCACTCAGTCAGCATCAAAAAGATGAAGTGAAAAAAAGAAAAAAGTTAAGAGACTTTGGCCTGCAATATCAGAGGTATTTCCTCATTTGATTAAGCCTTTAAATAGCATTTCCAACAACAAATAACTTCTTGATGAAATGACACACCACCACCATTCGTAAAACACAATTTTCCAATCAGCAACATGGTCACCGGAAAAAATAATTTAAAAAAATATTTGTCTTGTTAAAGAAGGATCGCTATGGGTGTTTTTTTTTCTCCTGGCCAAAGAGGACTGTGGGCCCATTAGTGGGCCCAGCAAGGTCATTGCTGAATCAGAACAGTACCAAAAGCTTCAGCACAAAATACATCCTCTGCAAGAGGGATAGGTTTAAAACTTGGAGACTCCAAGGTAAGATTAGAGATTAGGTTATGAATAAATTCTTATTCTTCTCTTTATATGCTACTAGGTTTTACTACCTTGAATATTGTCATGATTTCTTTTCACCGTTGGACACATTCAAAAGTGGAGCAATAATTCCACCTAGTAAGAAATAATGCACTGAGAGGAACTTGATAAATCTTTATAAAACATTTAAGTACACTACTGCAGAATAACAAAAATTTTCTGATTTTTCTGGTGTTTATGTTCAATATCAGGAAGTGCATGCAAACACCGGAAAAATAAGCTGTCTCATTATCCAAAGGTATGATTTTGACTTGCAGTGCAGGTAGGTAACAAGTTTTACTGTAACTATATAAACGGCAACTGAGAAAAGCAGATTAATTTATTTTCCTTATGGAAAAGTAAATCCCTTGGATCTTTCATGCATATTCTTATCTCACTCAGAATTTGTCTTTTAAATGTATTTTCCTTTAAAGTTGCTGCCTACATTTATTCAAAACAGAAGAGACAACATGAGTCTTGTTGAAGTATGAGGAAGAATAAGCTCCAACTCATTCAGAGTAGCATTCTTCCTGGGCTATTACATGCAAAAGGCCATTCCCCACTGTTTTATCAATGTAAAACTGCACTGGATAAGATGCCTCCACTTGTACTTTACCATCTTGTGGAGCAGAACACATGCTGAAGGCAGCTAAGGGTTTGCCTTGCAGAAAGTTGGGAACTGCTTGCTCTCATGGCAAATCTGAATGAGTTTACCACAGCTTGGGGAAGAGAGACAGTCTCAACCTCAGCCTCTCCTGCAATCAGTGTCCTCTTGAATGGGTGCAAGAGATTAAAAAAAAAAGTATTGTGTCCGTTATTTGGCCATTATTTTTGGAGGTTTTCAGAAACATTTCTCAGCATCATCAGTCATGTTCGAGGCCCCTCTAGGCAGCAGTTCTCCTGACTAAGAAGTCTCCTTCTTGATGGGAGGTGGAGAGTTCAAGACACATGAGAAGCTGTGTGTTGAAAGGAGAAACTCAATTTAAACTGTAATCCTCAGCCAGTCTCTGCAACTCATTGACCTGCTGCACCTTAGCTCTGCAGAAGCCAGATACAGAAAGCCTTGCTCAGTGCTCCAGGGGATAAGCGTGGTTGACTGGGAAGGGATATAACAACATGGGAAAGGTAGATTTCTTTTTGTGGGCAAAGAACTCCCCTCCATAGTGTAGTTCCCTTCAGAAGCAGACAAGCAAGTGAGCAAATACCTTGTGGTACATCATCATGATTGCCACTTAAGCATGAGAAAAGCAGATTTTCTGCAAGTGTTTCACAGCAATATCCACCTGCAAATGTGCCCAGGCAAAGTTCACTATGAATAGAAGGTTATAGGCTTTTCAACCCAAATCAGATATTGTTTCTTCTGTTATGCCTAGATTTGAGACAGATTGAAAGTAGGATGGCCTTTGCATAGGTGTTAAGATATAAACATTTCAAGTTGATTCCTGCTTTACTCCTCCCACATGTTTTAAGGATTCCTGAGGAGTTTTCCAAAAAGATCTGCAAGATCACAATCTGGGAGGAAGTGTGGTTTCTATACAGCTGTTCCCAGCTTTTGCTGGGCTACAGGCAAACATACCAAGCAATAAGGTGCTAGAAGTACTCTGCCTTTGACCTCAAAACTGATTATCTTGTAGCTAAGGCCAACATAAGGGGAAGGGGCAATCCACTGTAGTCAGTGGATTAAGCTTTGAAAAATTTATTAAAGTTCTAGTGCTGCTACAGTCCTAATTTACAATTTTGAGAAAATAATTAAATGTGGTTTCTATTTCTGCTTTTGTTTTTTCATTTGTATAAATAAACAAATTTCTTACTATCTTGACACTAGATAAAATCTACTAAGTCTCATGACATACCCAGATACCACGTACTGAAGGACGTAACCTGGCTACACTTTCAGCTGCTTCAGTGTCCCTGGGAAAAACAGTGAAATGAATTGCTAAGATTTTACTAAGATAATTCGGATTTCAAAATTAGCTGTAGACTTTGGGCAGCATCATATTTACTTAGAAGTGATACTTCCCCTCAATGCAGAGAAATCAAAAGCATGAGTTCTCCTTTTTAACTAACTTTCCTCTTTAAAATGTATCATACCACAAACAATGTGTGTGAAAAAGAGAACTAAGTCAGCTGTACATTTTTACTATTTGTTGCTTCTTATGTTGCTATTGTTTAGCACTTTCTATAGCTAAGGCATGTCTTTTCCTTTGGACTTCGAGAGGAAGACTACCGTGCTGATCCTTAAAAAGAGAGACAGCTGCTATGAAACAGCACTCTTATCTACATAAGCTGTGTCTCCATTAAAGAGAATCCTTAGAACAAGGAAGGGAAGTTGTGCAGTTGAATACATACATTCATCTGTGAAGCAACGTAGTGAAACGCTGATGCCTATATATTATACAGGCTTGAGTCATTACAATTGGAAAGTAGGGAAAATTGTTAAACAGACCTTCCAGTCTATAAAAAATTATTCACCCAGCAGTATGTCAAACCATTCAACCTGGATAGAATCAATCCCAAACAAAAATTCTGGTATTGAATCCAATTAATACCCAGAGAGGCCAAAGACACCAACTAACTGGAAAATCCAAGCTTGAAGATAGAGCCAACAGCTCAGACAACACGAAAGGAACTTTCAAGGAAGCACAGTTCTTTCATAACACAGCATCTACTGGAAACAATAGGGATTTCACAGCAATGTCCATGAGCATTAGAGAATGCTACCCTCAATGAGTATCTAATTACCAGCCTATCCCCTAACTTTGTTACGTTTTACAAAGCTGGACTGCAGGAACTTACTTTGGGTAAATCTTAGAACGGAGACTTTGGTTACCAATGTATGTTTTGTCGTGCATACACACTCACAGTTAAGATTCCCTAAGTAATTCTGCCAAGGTTTACAGTGCCTAATATAAAATGTTTTATGTCTATTTTAAAAATGACTTCTGGTAGGAAAGTAAAGGTGTGATATTATGGAAGATGTTTTGAACATAAAAGGTCTGTCTTTTATATTGTGGAGTAGGTTTTTTTTTCCACAGCTTGCTTTTAAAACTGTCCGATCAAATCTTTTCCCTGCTTCCTCACCTCAGAAACTAGCTGTGCTTCCATTAATGCATAAAAGTTCTTCAGCATCCTTCCATGCCTACATATTGCTTCCCAAACACTATGAGGAGCCTCAGTAGTGCAGCATGAACACTGCAGGTGAGACATGGCATAGAGCCCAAGGTAACGCACTACAATGCTGCTGGTCATACTGGCAGCTTCCCCAGAACATAATTTTCTCAAGTGAGGTAAGGAACTTAAAAGGTTGGGAATTTCCAATCTAGCAGGCGTGAAGAAAGATTAGGGCCTCAAATATTTGTGGTCATTCAGAATCTCACAGAACTTTGGGCAAGCATTCTCAGAAGGTTGACGGAGCAAGGCAGGCCAAATGAAAGACCTGCTTAGATGTCTGCTTTGCAAAATCCTGACAGACTAACTTAAAAAAGCATTCCTGCAGAAATGACCTTGGTTTCTACTTTTATTAGGCTGGGATATCCAAGTTTGCTGCCAACCTGCCATAAATATTCAATGGGATTCTTATCATAGAATGGTTTAGGTTGGAAGAGACCTGAAAGATCATCTAGTTCCAACCCTCCTACCATGGGCAGGGACACCTTCCACTAGACCAGGTTGCTCAAAGCCCCATCCAGCCTGGCCTTGAACACCTCCAGGGATGAGGAATCCACAACTTCCCTGGGCAACCTGTTCCAGTGCCTCACCACCCTCATAGCGAAAAATTTCTTCCTAATATCTATTCTAAATCTCCCCTCTTCCAGTTTGAAGCCATTACCCCTCATCCAATCACTACATGCCTTTGTAAAAAGTCCTTCCCCAGCTTTCTTGTAGGCACCCTTCAGATACTGGAAGGCCACTATAAGGTCTCCCTGGAACCTTCTGTTCTCCAGGCTGAACAAGCCCAACTTTCTCAGCCTGTCTTCATAGGAGAGGTGCTCCATCCCTCTAATCATCTTCATAGTCCTCCTCTGGACCCACTCCAATACGTCCATGTCCTTCTTATGTTTCTCTAAAATACTGTAGTTTAAAAACCCATAGCCCTCCCATTGTTAGCTTAGTAACATAAACAGTAGTAACAACATAACAACATCAATTGGTCACCCTAGCTTGTGCAGTCCCAATTCATTGTTGTGCCAAACAAAACTCTCTCTGGAGAATTAGGCAGCTATATGAAGACAAAGACATGAAGCTGTTTTCAGCAGCAAGGTATGAAGTATTTTCTAAACTATCTTCATGTTGATAGGCCCACAGTTGAACTATGAATTCCACCACTTTCTTCCTTATCTGAATCCCAGTGATTCATTACTTTCACTGGCACTAGAACGATTGTGCTATGGTACATGCTGGAACTTGCTAGCGGAAAAAAACCCCACCTGAAACAAATGAAAATTAACAAAATATTGCTGGTTTAGCAATAAAGCACTGCTGATTTATAAGCATGCTGTCCTCTTTTTATACTATTTTCACTAGCACAAGGTATTTCATCAGGAAGCCAAGGATGGAGTGCAAAGCATTTTCCTAGCAGTTGGCTGCAGCTGCATGCTGCGCAAGCACGCCATGAGCACCAGGACCTGCAGCAACATCCAGCTGCTGCCTGGCCTACAGGCAGAGGAAAAGACACTGAGAAAAGCTCTTATTCCTTCCCTTGGTTTTCAAGAAGTCTGTAAGCATCACAAATGCACAGATCTCTTAGCAGTAGTTTTGGGACAGACAGTGCACAACAGTAGGCATCTCGGTAACAGAACGACTTGCAATTTATCTATAGCTAAGAGCAATTAAAAAACAAAGAAAGAAAAGAAAAGCAATTCATAGCCTTTCTGTCACCACCACCGGACTTCATATAACTAGTCCAGTACACTGGTACATTGGAGCATGTGACAAAAAACCCTGTGTATACTGGTGCATTAGAGCATGTGACAAGAAAAACTGTAATTCCCCTTACACTGAAGTAAAATAGGGTAAGAATGGGAAACAGAATACAAATGCAAACCCAAACCAACAAGGAAAAAGGACATGTGCAAAATCACAGCATATGTCAAGTTTCAGAATGATGGAGGCAAGAAAACGGCAAAAATACTACCCTGACAGTTGAAGAAACCATGTATTTTAGGGACTTCCCTAAAGCATTTCTGATTTTTGTCAACTAAAACACACACCAGACACAAAAGATGCTAAAATCCATATCAAACACAGTAGCTCTACTTTTAGTCACGTGAATAAACCAGCACTTACCATGACTTTCATTCCAGTAGCTGTGCTGTTATTCTTGTAACTGCAGACAGTGAATATGGTATCATAGACAGAGTCACGACACCTTTTTTTTTTTTTCAGAAGCGTTAGGTCCATGTTTCCACAGTCCTGCAGTGTGGTCTCTGGGATGGTCTACCACAGGGAAGGGGAACTCTCAAACTCTTCTGCTGAGGCTGCTCTACCCTGTATGAAGGATAAAAGACAGACAGTTAGTGCATTCTCTGAGAAACAAACAGATTTGGGCCCTTGCCCTTCTTCCAAGGTTTATTTCAGCATTTTTAATTGGTGATTATTTGCAGATTTTACAAATGTGTGGATCATGAATTCAGACCCATTCACAGGAGAAACAAATCCTTCACCCTCCAGCTGGGGAGTCAGGCAGAACAGCTTTCACAGGAACAGCTGTGGAGGCCTCCAGTACAGTCCAGAGCTTACTCCTCTGCTAAGCTGGGAGGTTGAGGCTTTTCACCTTTCAGACAGCAGAGGAAATTGTGGTCTCTTGCTGAGCACAGAGTCCACTGTAAAAGGGGCTCATAGGTCACAGACAAACTTTGCTTTTGGTTTTGCCAAAAGAGGTTGGGCCCCTACCTCCAGGAGAGGTTCAGAGATGTGTACGGGTATATCCTGTAAAGAACATGCACTCAATGTGCCAGACCCCCTTCCAGGGCACTTGATATTCCTGTGGCTTATATGGGGGATCCAGCTACCTGAAAACCAATCCTGAGCACCTCTACCTCTTTGCATGATTCAGGCCTACAGAAACAGTAAGGATTTTGTGAATTTTAATTCCTCAGCCACCCCTTCAAGTTCTCTGTGACTGAGTACGAGAAATTTTAGGGAGCTGAAGCTATTCAGTGAACTAGAAAAAAACGTATTAACAAATTAAGGAAAGATACTGTTAAACAAGAATGCTGCAAAAGTAGGGACCACAGTCTGCTTCACAAAAATCTGCAGGTCAAAAGATTTAAGAACTGTAGGTACGGATTTCTCACTTCATTGCATCACCAGATTAGGAACACTTTCTTACTTCTCTTTTTCTGTTTTGTCTACATTCTACTTTTTTTCTGAGAAAGTCATTGCCTTTACCACCCCCCTGACACCAATTTAGAATAAATAAGAACAACAAATGTAAGTAAATATAGCAAAAGCTGCTTAACCACAGCCTCCACAACAAAAGATGAAGTAGACATTGCCAGTGAAAGCAGTGGTTGAAGAATTGTCCAGCAAGCCCCTCAGGGATCTGAATAAGACTATGTAGATATTACTAGCAAAAAAAACCCCAAACCCCAAACCAAAAAACTCAACAGAAAAAAGTGCAGTTAACGAATAAGCAGCTTACAGCTTTTATAAGCAACTGCAACTTTTATTTTTCCAGAGAAAACAGTAGAAGCAACAGTACTAAATTTTTCCTATTAATTTCCTGTTGTACTAAGTTTCTCAACTGTTTGGTAACCCTTAGGGTCTTTTATTTAATTGGTTTAGATTACTTGTTTTTTTTCTCAGCAAGCCTATAGAGGACTGGCTTAAGTCAGGAAAGGTATTGGATACTTGTGTGAGTGTGTATAGGCCTTTTTAAGCAAAGGAGGGAAGGGACCCCAAGCACCTCTTCTGGTGAAATCAGAAGACTGCCACTCTGGGAAATGCATCCTATCCCTGCTTACCACAGTGAATCTATTAAGTGACCTAAACCAAACTTTTGATAGGTGTCCAAACTGCCCAAGTTCCTTATTTTTGGAGTTCCCAAATCAAGTAATAAGAGATGATTTGCAGAAGTAACAAGTACCAAGAACTGCAGCTGAGAATGACTGAAGCTTTGACCATATCAAGAGGTATATGAAGTTAAACACACTAAGAAGTCTGCATCCAAGCATTGGGAAGCAACACACCCCAAGCTGGAAGAGAGCTGATGACTTTGCTTTGGTCTGCTTTTGTTTTGGCTGTTTCTAAGTGACCACTGCAGGATCTCAACAGAAAAAGATACTGAAGTAAACACATTAATAATTGCAGAGCATTTTGTCTCCCAGGTAACTGCACTACAGATACCTACAGCATGACTTAAATAAGGCCTAAAGCCATACATTGAATACAGAGGAGAAAATAAGCCATTTAATAAAAATATGTAACGTTTTCTTAATTTTTTTCCTAACTGAAAGGATTACAGATACTACTGTACTTTTTAGAATCAAAACCAGGTACTATGCAATAATGGGTATTTATACTCTCCTCTCTTGAGAAACTAAAAAATAATTTTTAATTTTTTAGCCATAACTGAATGAAGGATCAATATAGCTTTTTTTTTTTTTTTAATCTCCATTTATATTTAGGGCTCAAACCTCTTCAGCTTTGACATATCTTTCGGTTACCCATTTCTTACTGATGGCAGAACTTGATCCCTACTGAGAGTGTATTGCTATGTATCACCCAACTAGAAGACACTATCCTGACCTGTTAAGTAAATGCTGTGGCTTCTCACCTGTTAATACAGAGCTGCAAATTACAACAATTCAGGTACGTACAGCCAAAATGTTCCACAGAGATTGGTTCTGGGCCAAAGCAGGAAATCATCTTTTAAAAATTAATTAGAAGGCGACGCTATTAGAAAGTTATCTATTTAATACCTTCTCTAACCTGGCCTGTCTCCTCAAAATTTAAACATTTTCTTGAACCTCCAACAAACCCTCTAAGCATATCTAAGGTGACAGAGGTAAGACTTATTCTTGGATTAACACTATTTTCCAATATTCAGAAGAACAGAATACTTAACTGTAAACACCACTGCAACAACTGCCAAGTTATTCAACATATCTTTGTGCAGCTTACAGTGCAAGTTTCTGATACAATGCCAATGCAAGATTCCAGGCAACAGTCCAAAGAAAAAGAGAAATCAGCTGACTTAATGTTAATCGTGTGAATAAAACACCATATTAATCTTAGAGAAGGTTCTATTTATTGTTGAAACAGAGAGCGAGAGAGATTTCTCAGTTATTCATACCAAGCCTTTGGCATTGATAGTGCTCTACGATAAAAAGGCCATTATTTGCTCTGGGAAGAGGACTGGCTGTGAGGTAATGGCAAGTGCACCACAGCAAATGATACAGTTTTGAACTACTTTATGCTATATGTTTCAGTCAGCAATTAAATGAAATCTTAATATATTTCATAAATGGTCAAGGTTTTCCTGCATATAAACTTGAAAACCAAACAAAAATTCATAAATTCAGTGTTACTATCTTTGAATTTTGTGCTGTTGAAGCAGTACTTGAGGCCTTATATCACCTTTAGGGTGTTGCTAATCTACCCAATGTTCAAATAATTTGTAGTTAAATCAGAACCCTGAAAAAGTGTTGAAAACAAGATAGTTTGTTCTGTGAAATTCTAGAAAACACTGGAAACTTCTAACAAGTTTTGCTTAGATTTATTTATTTTAAAACAAGGAAGAATGCTTTTCTAATAATCCCAAAATGAAGAAATTCTTGGTTTGAGTAATGATTCCTCTAGTGACCAAGGATTCTTTCTAGCACTTAATTTACTCTAAAAGAAAATGATAACTCATGCAATACCTTGAATAATCACAAAACATGATTTGACATAGCTTTCTAGCAAAAGGTTACTAAAACCATTTGCACGGTACAGTGATAGTCTTCTGTGGGATTATCTAATAGAGTTTGTTAGGAAAACAGATAATCCCTACAGTGAATCAGCAGAGACAAGCACTGGAAGGAGGGAAAATAAAAGAAACATTTTTCTGGTTTAAAATAAAAAAAAACCAAACCAAAACACAAGTTCTGTTTCTTTTTTAATTATATAATTTCATCTCTAATGAAATCAGTTAGCAGTACCAGAGTAGTAAATCAGATACCAAATGCTGTGACAGGCTAATTCTCACCTCTCCCATAGAAGCAAATACTGTTTTGTCTGATGAGGGACATAGCACACAGTTATTTTCTGGTGCCTTAGAACAAAAATGCAACGGCTCAGACAATACAGCAACATTACAGAATTAATAAATTCAAATCATAAGACTTGCTGGCAGAACTGTGCTGAGAGGTGAAAGAAGAGCTGATACAGTAGCTGAGATGAATAATCTGGCAGTCAAGAAGATGCGGGACCTCCCTCCACTGCTTAATGCTTCTGTCAGTGCAGTTCCGGGAGCTGCTTCCGAGTCAGAATCCTGTTCTATTTGAGTTACTGTTAATATGTTGCTCACACACAGAAGTGCATACAGTAAATGAAGTACAGGTCAGTTTCAGGTATGCACATAATTATTTAATAATTGTACCTCATGATAGCTCTCAAAGAGTTTATATCTTCTTTGGGTGTGAAAACCTATTTAAATATTTTAATATTTTAGGCTATCATGAGCCATCCCATCAAATTACAGACTGACCATTCAGTTTTTTAGCTTGTCTGCTGTACTTACTGACACACTATAAAGTGTTGTTTTAACACTACAAAAGCCAAAATATGACAACCACAATATTAACATAATTAGTCATAAAATACACCTTTCCCCCTGTACAATTACAAATCCTACTAAGAAGAGTTTTACCAGTTTTTCTGATGCATTAGCTATTGTCTTGCTCTAATAACAGGTCTTGCACAAAGCTACTTTCCAATAAATGTTTTTGAAGTGTTCACCTTAGTAACTTCTGTACTTACTCAACAGATACATTCCAGTTTAGTTAGATGTTTTAGAAAAGACTAGGAAGTTATTATTTTGCAGTCTTATTTAATGCTAGTAGCTAGTCAGATCTACAAATGACTGCAATTTATCAGATATTCCTTGATCCTGCACTTCATACTTAGCTGACAGGACTATTTTCCCCCATTATTGTGAAACTGTTGTCCTAAATCCGGGTTCTTTACCGGGTGTGCAAATAGCCAATCCACTGAAAGTCGAGATATTTGTTTATTTCATGTCTGTGCAGAGGTGGGTGCTAGGTGGAAACTCCACAAAGCTAGCACACCTTGGCTTATACATTACAAACTTTTATATTTTACAAAAATAGACTAATTGGCATACTATACTTATCATTGGCGGCTCATGATTTAACAATAAGCTCCTATTGGTGACTTGTATTCTCGCTTTGAATTAAAGGTATAGTACATTCCTAAATTACTATGCATGCTCAGTGAGTAGGGGGTCTCATCTAGGAGGTGTAGAGCATAAGATTTGGAGGTGTGGTTTTCACATTATAATGAGCTAAGTTCACCTAAAGGACATATACTTTTTATTTTCAACACTTTGTGACAACCAGCAACCTTGCAGTTTTAACGGAATGCCCCAGTTTTCCCGAGTTAGATTCCTTGTATCATTTTGCTGTCTACAGGCTGATACAACACACTTGTTTTCTTTGACTGCCCAAGGTCTTTTCTGCCTTAGCAACATCTTATCTGCTTTGCCTTCACCAGAACCCTTACCCACATCCTGAAGCTCAGTTGTCTCACTTTCCCACTTCCTTAACTCTGCTGCACAATCCATCTGAAATTTAAACAAAAGCAGGAGAAATCTTTAACTGAAGGGCTGAGTTACCTATGTGACACCAGTAGTACACCCACAGTATCGTCGTACTGGACTGCCCCCCAAGAGCTGTATGGCAAGAGGGGCGCAGGGCCCGCTGCGAGGCAGGGACAGCACACGGGGTTTGGCCCAGCGCTGACAGGACAACAAACTGTTGGTGTCCTCAAACGGGACATGCAGGGGTGTATCATACATGTACACACATATATGTTCACCTTTCTCTCCACTACTTTTTCCTTTTGGGGTTTATCTTCAGCAGGAGGCCTCAGAGGGCCTGTCCAGGTTGGTGTGCTTGGCACGCACGCAGCCGTCGCCAGCGGGGCGGACATCTTGAGACGCCGGACGAAGGGCCCTGGCGCCTCAGGCTGCAGCGTGGCCCTGAGGAATCCCGTGTGGCCGCTCTGGCCTGGGCAAAGCCTTAGAGCCCAGAGGTGACGGGGAGGAGCGGGGCAGCCGAAGGCACCTCGGCCACACGGACGCAAGGGAGGCGGCTGGTCTCCCCCGCCGAGCCCAGCGCCGGCTGAACGGGGGTCGCCCAGCTCCGAGCCGCTGCCGAGCCCCGGCCGCGGCCTCTGGGCCAGAGAGAGCCCCGGGCAGGCGGCAGCCCGGACCCTTTTCCCTGAGACACCTCCTGGGCCCTGGCAACCACCGCGCCTGGCAACCGGGCTGCAGGGCCGGCCCGGCCGGCCGAAGCGGAGGATGAAGCAGGTAGAGGCGCCGGCGGGCGGTGCGGGGCGGGGGGCGGCGGCGCGGCTCCCCCGGTCCCTCCCCGCTGACGGGCTGGCTCCCCGCCGCAGGCGCCGGTGGACGACACCGAGGATGTGTCCCTCGACTTCGGGAGCGAGGAGGAGCTGGCGCTGCGGAAAGCAAAGATCAGGTAACGGCGCGGGGGAGCCGAGCGGGCCCGGCCCCGGCGCGGAGGCCTCAGCGTGGCGGCTCCCGCCTGAGGTACCGGGCCGGGGCGGCCCCGCTGCTCCAGCCGGACCGACGCGCTGAAATACAACAAACGCCAATTTAAACACTCAATTCCCGTTCTTTACAGGGAGGGAGGTGGAGCGCTGGAACAGGCTGCCCGGGGGGCCGGGGAGCCGCGGGGCGCTGGGCGGCCAGCGCCGGGCTGGAGCCGGCCTGGCACCGCCGGGCCTGTCGGCCCCACCGCCGGGCTCAGCGCCCTCCTGCCGCGGGAAACTGAAGTAATTTTACATACCCGAAGTCAGCATATCACAACCCCCCCACACCCCAACCCAACAGTATTTCTGTTAGAGCCGGAGAGAGCGCTCATCTTCAGCAGAACAGGCTGCGCAGCAGAGCGCTCTGGCGATGCGCTGCGCACCCGGCTGAAGGGAAACAGCAAGTTATTTGCAATAAAACCATCATGTTTTCCTAGCGCGGGATGTGGTCGGAAATACGTGGAATATAGTATATCTTGTCCTTGTAGCTGTTACCTGAGAAAAGCCAACCCATTGATCCATCTGTCAGGTTAAGCAGTCTACCGTTACTTCCCAGAGGCGTCACTCGGCAGCTCTGTCCACACCGCGGTCCTGGGTGACAGAGCTGTTTTTCCATCAGTGGCTTTTGAAGAATCTCCAGTCAAAGACTGTCAAGGGAAAAGTTTTATGTCAAAAGGAATTGCACTTGTCAATAATGCGTATAATCAGCTTTGATTTTTATTGCTTTCTTCCCTTCCACCTTGCCCCAGTTTACTCTGGTCTATTAGAATGTTAGCATTTCATGTAGGTGTAAACAAAGGAAAGTAAGAGGTGTTAAGCCTAACAGGAACCTTACCTGAGATGTGCAAACAAGCAATCACATAGGCTTTACAATAAAATTACTCTGTTTCACTAGTGTCTGGTGAAGAATTTCTGCCCTTCCAGTGCATCCGACTTTGTACCTACATGATGAGCCAGCCATGACACAAGATTAACATTCCCAGAGTTGCTTTGTTTCTGTGCTTTAGCAGCAGCACACAGCTTAAATGAAGGTTTATAGTTTGGTGCACTCTTGAAGAACATAGACTAAAGGATTAAAATAAACTGGCAAATGCAGCTTAGGAGTGTGTCTTGAGCATGGAAGCCACAGATTCAGTCTATGGGACCAGACTAGAGTTAGTGTGAAGTGAAACCACCCTGAAATGTTTGTAGCAGGTCCACAGCACCAGTTACTTTACTCTAGACATTTGTTCCTACTGGTTCATGCTACCCAATAATATAGACAGGCAAAGTATCAGTGACTATACTATTAATTGATCCACTTTGTGTAGATACTTATTTCATTAGAGACTGCTCTTTTTCTTGCCCTCATTGTGACTATACTAAAAGAATCTCATACTGAAAAATCTTCTGCTATAGAATACAGAAATGAAACTCATTACATCGTTCACACAGAAGTTTGTTTTTATATTTCTGAAGAATCTTGTGCAAACAAGCCTGGAACACACCCATGTGCTGCAAATTATTTTTTTTTTTTGTCTTAGAGGGCATAACAACGTGTTCCAATCATTTATCTTTATTTAACTTTATCCCAATTTCATATATCTTGAACTTGGTTGGAATTTGCACAAGCTATAACAAGTTGTGCTTTTGTGATTCTCCAAGGTACATGGAAGTGCTCCTTAAAAACAAAAGGTATGTGGATAGTGATGTAGTTAGTGGCTCCTTTCATAAGACAGGAAAAAGATAACTTAGACCATCTTAGCAGCTTATTGCAGTTTCAGAACATTTGATCTGAAACAGTTAGGAGCATATGATCGCTTCTCTTTCAAATTAGCCAGGTAAGACATGGTGATCAAGTCAGAGAGCCTGTTTTTTCAAAATTTGCCTAGATATATTTGAAGTACCAGGCAGACTTATAAAAAGCAGCATGTAGAGTGCTGCTGTGGCACTTCTGAGCAGGTACTGAGAATGACTCTCCTGTGCTTTAGGGTTGACCCAATTTGATTTCTTAATATGGGATGCAACTAAATTCATGAGACCTCATTCCTATCCTAATAGGCATCATGCTTGCAAACTGAACGGAGGTTATTGTAACAAGATAAATGGGAATCATTTAGCCTCAAGGCTCCAGTTCTGCACTGTATGGATGTTTAGATGCAACAGGATATCTAAAAGTCCAAGCAAGTGGGTTGCAATGCTTTCAAGAGCAAATGTATGCCAAGCAGAGCCAGTGCAGAGTTCTAGTTACCTTTATCCTTTATTGGATTTGGATGCAAAAATAAAAAAAGTTCTCATGTTTTAAAGCCTATACTGTTCAAGAAATCATGTTAGTTTATACAATGATTTCTTAATGCCATCATATTTCTGGAAACTAGCTTTTTAAAAAAATGTATAAAGTATAATTTAATTCAATATAAATGCATTCACTTAAGAAAAGCTGTACGGTTTTGTTTCAAAAAGGATGCAGATGGTTTAGCTTCAAGTTTTTAGACAATTTTACCTGGGATTATCACTTATTAAAAAAAAAAAAATCTGTTCTTATATGATAGGAGCTATAAGTTTCATCTGGTGGCTGTGAATTAAGAAAACACATTTTTTCTGTTAAGTGAGGAAGTGAGCGGTTTATTTACTGGATTCCATTAGTTTCAGGATTATTAATTTTTTTTTAAAGTGTATATTTTCTGAGATTGAGAGAGTTGTCTAAAGAATGAGGTGCAAGTTTTGATATATCTCCATATTCCTCCCCTGGGACAAGAACCTGCAAGTCTGTGTCTTTGGCTTGACTAGCCATACCCTTGCGAGACGACGGATAGTTCATCATCTCAATAAAGTGTTTTGTGCTGTAATAAATGTGAGCCACTTGCTCATGAAGTGTTTTTTTAGTAAACACCCTTCAAAGTTTGATATTGGAACAGATTCAGCATCCACACAGTAATACATCATCTGGCTTCCAGAATGAAACACTAACTACTTCTCCAAAGTTAGTTTCACATTTGAAGCACTGATATGGTTATAAAAACCCAGTCCACCCTGATGCGCTTCAGGGTTGCGATCTATGAGTAGCTTGTATTGATACTGTGTATGCAAGTGAACTCTTACGTCTTCTTGAATGAGATCAAGACTTGAAGTAGCAAGATACTATCTGTTTTTGACAGTTCGCAATATTCCCTCTGCTTCACCCACCCACCTGTCTGCTTTTGGCAAAAAAGCTTCTTTCACTTAAAATGTCACATGTTTAGTTTTAAGTCAGAAGTAGTTTTTGGAAAGTTTGAGGTTAGCATGGGCATGATTAAATATAAACTACAGCTGTGCATCATTGTTTCTTCTCCAGTCATGCACATTATAGAATAGGTAATTACTAGAACAGTTAAAGAGCTATAGAATAATAGTATTACAATAAAGATATAATTATTATAATTGACATCCAATTATAATGGAAGATTGTAATACACAATTATAATTGTGTATATATTATATGTATCATTTTGTTATACACAATAATAGAATAACAAATTTAATAGTTGATTAGTTAATTATGACCTAGGCCATACTACTGTTCATTGTTTATAGAGGTAGAGGAGCTTAACAAGACAATCACTGACTTAAAAAAATTATTATTCAGAACAGAAGTTTTATTCACTCACTTTCAAGGGAAGAAATTAATTAAATGCAATATTCTTTAGTTAATTGTCGCTTTAAACTAATTAACACAAACAGAACTGTACAGAATAAGTTTTTGTACTTGGCATATTACCCTGAAGATTGTACTGTGCTCATTATAGCATCCTCCAACCCCCCTGGCTTACTGCACTGGCCAATATTCCATGCCATATAGTTACTTCTTCCATTGAAATTCCCCTTTATTTTGTTACAGGCAAAATTTTTGTTTGGTGACCAAAGCACAAATATCTAGTGAAATAAATGAACATTCATTCATAAGAATGGTTAGATTCCCAAATCATACTCCCTCTGTAAAAGGAAGTGTTCGGTTTCAGACATTACATATAAAGGTTCATTTTATCCTATACCAAACAGTTATATTTATTTCTTTATTTTTAGTTTCGGAGTTCCTTTTCTTGTTTTCAAGAGAGTTCTGAAAGTCATCAGATCTGTCTCAATTCTTTTGTGCCTCACTATGCTGATTTATTTCATGAAACTATGAGGATTTTAGGGTGCAGTATTGAACACAACCATTAGATTACTTCATGCAGTATCAAGGAAATTGGTGAAAGACTCTAGATTTTGTTCTACCTTGGAGAAAGTTTTGACATGAACAACACGTTCCATCTTTTAGCTTTAGATTGGAGGTTGGCTATTGGAAATACTATTGCTTTGATAATGAAGATATACATCAACATATGAAATAATAGCAGCTACAAACCAAAATACCATTATAGACTACCAATAGTTGTGTTATACTACATTGTTAGCAAATTCTGTAACATTCTTTCCTGTCTCATAAATTCCTAAGTGCTCTGGTTTGGTTTTTTTTTTTTAGGCACCCACTGGCCACCTTTTTCCACCTGTTTTTCCGAGTGAGTGCTATTATTACCTACTTGTTCTGTGACTGGTTCAGCAACAGCTTTGTTGCCTGTTTTGTCACTATTCTGCTCCTTCTATCCTTTGACTTTTGGTCAGTTAAGGTAAGATGACCCTGAATAGTAATTGCCTTTGAAAGTATTTTGTGTGCCATTAAATAAAACATAAAAGGAAATAGGTATACTGACAAAAGTGACAAAAACATTGTGATCTGATGATTTATTAAATGTCTAGCCCACTTAAATTTAAGACATTTACATATCTTATATACTGTTTATTACCATGTTCTCTATGACTGATGGGAGCTACTAATATAGTGAGAAGATTGCCTTGCCTTAGGTAGGTTTGTTTGAATGCTTGTCCTCTTAAAAAGGCAAAAAATAAAGTAATCCTGGCTTTCAGTACTGGGTGCCAAAGGGTGTCTGCAGCTGCAATACTGTGCCCAGACCCAGTGTGCAGGAGCTGCAGAAGGCTGCTGGGAGCCCCGCTATGGCACCAGTGCCCTGACCGCAGGCAGGGGGGTCAGGCCAGCCCAGAATCCCAGGGGCCTCACATGTGGAACGAGGCTTTTGTTTTGTAGAAGTGAAGCACTGATGTGACCCCAGTATACTGAAAACTAGTATTCATCCAGGTACAGAAATATTTTCTTAATTTCTTTGCTTGATTCCATGCAGCTTACTTGCTTATAATTAATATGCCATTTTTTCAGTGTTTTTGTTCACAGTTCTCCTCTCTTACTGAGAAAGTTTGTTTATTGGGTGCTTCTCCAACTGACTGACTTAGAAAAGATACATCCTATAATTTCATACCTAAATCAATGTTAATGTGCTAATTATCATATTAGAAGAGAACAGGCCTCTAAATTTGTGGCAACTCATCCATCCTTAATGACTGTTGTGCGCAAGCTGGCACAGCTTTTAGAACTAATTTTAGTGTTTGATAAAAGGATATGATTTTCAGACATGCTTGTCTTTTTTTTAAAAATGTTATTCTGACAAGTGAATTATGCAACTGATTAATGCAAATAATTGTTTCTGTCACTAGAATGTGACAGGAAGACTCTTAGTTGGTTTGCGTTGGTGGAACCAGATTGATGAAGACGGAAAAAGCCACTGGGTGTTTGAAGCAAGAAGGGTAAGTATGTTAATACAAGTAGGCACAGGGCAAACAAAATCCATAGGAAAGCTTGTGAAGCTGATGCTAAGTCAAATAAAGAAGTAACGAATAGAGCACCTTTGTAACAGTTACTTTTTATCCAGCTTCTATAGAAGATAATCTAAGTATTCAGTTGCAAGCACACCGGATTGTCACATCCTGGAAGCATTCAGAACAAAACTGGTCTCACAACATTGTCATCATATGCATCAGCAGAATAAATATCCACAGCATGGTACTATTGGTAGGAAACATTTCTGGTAGTTCTAGTTTATTTTCCAGTGAGAGCATCTTGTAGTAAACAATGCAGAATCCTCTTCAGGAAAGATCTACGTCAAAAGCAACGCTGAATAGTTCAAACTCAATATTTTAGAACAAATGTTTTGTTCATGCTCGGGGAATATGGTGGGGAACAGAACCTGAATCCCAGAGCATTCCGACACTGCTAGAGCTCCCTCAAACACCCTGAGCGAAAAAAAAAAAGCTATAAAATGGCACTTGGCATGGTTGCCAGAGTCAGGACTGCAGGTTTTTGCTCTCACTTGGTAACATTCTCTCCAGATCCCGGTTGAGGCAGGAGCCTGGCGGGGCAGCCGCTGAGGCGCTGCTGGCTCGGGCATCCCTCCCGTCCCAGGGCCGGGGCTGCCCTCTAGCAGCGGCAACGCGCCCGAGCAGGAGAGCGAGCAGCCGGCAGAGCCATCCAGAGGTCAAAGGATGTTAACGTTCTTCCTACGATCTAAGTGAAGCCCAAAGAGAGAACCTAGCAGTCCTACATGAAAGCAGAGAAACTAGGAGACCTTTAGAGTTTTAGTTTTGTCGAGACAGTAAGCAAGAGCTTTCTTAGCACTTAAAAGCAGTGACAGCCATAAAAGGACCTCCTGATCTTAAAATTACTGTAAAACAGGCAAGCCTACTTCACCTATTACAGTTTGTTAATTCTAGCCTAGAAGTACAAAGTTGACTCATCTGTGTGGGCTAAAGCCTTCCAAAAATTCTGGCAAGTGGTAGCTTGATTAACATGAAAGTGATATCACAAGAAGGAACATATCATTAGAGTGGATGGTATTTCTGTCATGGCTTATCCATGAGAAATACTTTGTTGTGGCAAGGTCCTGGAATACAGGCAATTCTCTTACTTTCCAGAGTCAGGTGTTCCCCACCTCCTTTGCCAGTCCCCTAGCAACTTTTTAAGATCTCTTCCTTTATGGGTAAATTTGCTTAGAAAGATTCCAAGTCACTCACCAACAATAAACAGCTAATTCCTGGTGTACTGCTGGCACAACAGAGGTTTGTCCTTGAAATCCCATCATCTGCTGAGGTTTAGCTGGAAGAAAAGTAATTCTTACACTTACATTCCAGACATCACCACTTCCCCCTCCCTTCTTTGGGATCACTGCAGCCTTTTGTAATCTTGCTCATCAAGTTAACTGGGTCTTTTAGGTGCAGGGTTCTCAGGTGTACTGACTTTTTTTTCCTCCTAAGTAGTGCTAATGCAATGTCACTGTTGGGTAATTTGTCAGTAATTTGGGATACAGGTGATTTATTTTATTGACTCAGAGCACCTGTCTTTTTCTGTAACTACGAACATAGAACATTATTCTTTGAGCCTCTGCAACTGTTACTGGTTTAGAGGGTACATGAAAAAATTAAAGACACCTTGTAATCTTGCAGGGTTTTCTTAGGCAAGATAGAGTAACTTAACCATGTTTATAAGTTGAATGCTATTATCTGCCTCATGATGGATGGATGAGGCTTATTTTACATGTAGAGTTCAAGATACTGAAAATGAACTAAGAGGCTTTTCAGTTTTCAGAGTGGAAGAGTCCCCACGGTTTTATTTTCCAGTTGTGAAGCTTGTGTTTCAGAAGCTAGCACTGCTGGTGGTTGAGTGGTCTGAGGTTTGGAGTGAGATTTTGAATCCTGTCTCCTAGGAAAGTTCGGAACCTTCTGAACCATTCTCTTTTTTCAGTTTCTCCTAAGCGTTAGGGGTTAGCAATGATCTTTTCAGTGTAGACAGAGACACATGAGTTGTGGTGACACAGAGAAATCTGCAACCAGGGCTTTTTGCAGCCCACATGAGTTTTTTTACTTTCGCTGAAGAACACAAATAGAGCACCGTGAATAAGGATGCCTCTTTCAGAGAGATGCCAGCAGTTACTATGGTGTCCAACACTAGTATTACAGAAGAGGCATTTTTGAAGCCACAGTTCTTAATTTATGCAATATCAGTGGAATTCATAAGCAAAATTGAAGTATTAGTTTACATAATAGAAAACTAGGCTTCATGCAAGATTTAAATTAAGATAGTGCATGTTTTTAGGAAAATGTATGGAAATGGGCACTGTTATGAGAATTCCATTGTCTGAACCGGAACCAACTGATAAAATCCTATGGGGGATCTTTAGAGTTTGCTTGTTAGTGCTTGCAACAAACAGCTCACTGCAGTTTCTGCACTAGGTACAATAGCTTTTCTGATACCGCACTGACTTTTCCCCACACACTTTTGATTTGTGAACAGGGCACATGTCACAAACCTACACTACAGGCAGTGAAGCACTCACATTGAAGTTCTGCTTGTAACACTGTCTTCTGTTTCATGGTCCTCTAAGACCTTGCTAAAGTTTGACTCTAATATCAAAGTTAACTTACTATTTCTGAAGTTTAAAAGCAATTGTCAGTGTAACAGAACTTTGACTTTACAATACCACTAATCCGTAGTGTTAGTGGGAGCTAGCATTGACAAAAGGAATAATTATCTCATTTAAATGTGAACAGAGAGCAGAACATTTTGAACAGAAAATGCTGTCATGTGCAGTAGGGTAGCAGGCAGAAAACTTGTCATAAACTACTTCTCTTCTTATTCAGTCTTTCTTCCATGCATATAATAAGTGAAATCTAGGTGAAGAAGTAATTTTGCCCATTCCTCCTCCTCTGCTGATTTGTTATTGTGGCCTTTATCTTTGTGGCTAGTAGTTTCAGTAATTTTCCTTCTAGGTGCCTACAAGAGCTGCCTCAACTGAAGCTGAAGCTCGAATCTTCTGGCTCGGTCTCATCATCTGCCCAGTTATTTGGACAGTGTTTTTCTTTAGCACCTTGTTCTCCTTGAAGCTGAAATGGCTGGTAAGTCTGGGGGTACTGAAAGACGTACGGCTGACAATGTTAGTAGAGGGAAGACTCAGATCTGTTAGTTTTGCTACAGTCTTTGAACCAAATCTTCCAACAGTACAAAAATTACACCAACAGCTTCAAGCCATCAGAGGATTTCCCTGCACTCTGGAAAGGATCATTAATTTTTAGTCCCACTTCTACTAGGCTATCGGATGTCAACTCCTTCATCTAACATGAGAACCTTAAGAGTCTGGCAAAATTTCAGACTTCTTTTTAACTGTAGCAATTTACTTTTCCCCAACTTATTTCAGTCAAAGGAAACTAATAGGAGAGGACAAAAAATGAACCAGTGGTGCTGGTTTTCAGGTTTTCACATCTCCTTGGAACTTGAATGTTACTTGCTCTTGAAAGTAAGGATTTTAGATCTCTGGTACAATTTCCTTTTGAAAGAACCAGTATCATAGTGCTTAAAACCTTGATAAATTGAGCCATAACTATGTATTTTGTAATTACTGTATTTATAAGCCATCTACTCTATGAAGAAAAACATCACACGTTTTTCTAAATACAAGAGGAAATTTACCCTGTATATTGCATTATGTTATTTTTGTCTATGAAATCATGTTTTCCCCTGTAAACATTAAGTGCTTGGATAATCATCACAGAATTAATTTTGTCAAGTTCCCAGCCACGCTAACTACAATTTCTTCAGTTTGAAAAGATAAAAGGTATCTTGCACACGTGCACCTACATAACCAGTAACAGCCAAGATTACATTTCATTATTAAATGAAACAGGAAATTCAGTTATGGGTATAAATCAATTGCAAATCATTAACTGCTTTCTAGTGCCCAAAGTGGCATAGTTAGACAAGCAATAGTTAAAATTAAACCAACAGTATTTCTCCACGGCTCCACCTTTATTTTTGAAAACCAGAGATTGTTTGCTAAACTCAGAGGTGGTTGGAGAAGGAACCCTAACTAGCACTGGAGGTAGGTGGCTCAGGTGCTCGTAAAAGGCAAGTTAGGCAAATGAAAACACGATAGCTTCCGGGACACCGTTTCTGAAGCTAAGAAAAACAGTTTTTGAAAGTTATTTCATCAGTCAGCCAGATGGCTTCTGCCTGCTGCTAAGCCTAAAGCACCACAAAAGGATCTAATTATTTTCACTGCCTGTTAATGCTAGATATTGATTTGTACCTATCGATGCTCTTTGTAAATCTGTAAGTTATGGGATCTTATTTGTATGTAATAAGGCATTTGTCAGCTAACCAAGCCTGCAGTCTTGCTATGTATCTGGATGTGAAACTTTCAGATACAAATCAGGCCTAAAAAAGTGAAATGATGATGGAATCAGTTGAACAGGTCCTTTTTTGAAGAGGTGCTTTTGGGAAAGCAATGAAGTCTTTCAAGATACTGAATGACAAAAAAAAATTGTATCGCTGTGTTGATAAAAAGAGAGGCAGTAGAAAGGAACTATTGTGTTTAAGTTTGACAGGATTGGATGTCTTTGAAGGTCATTTATTACTGGAAGGAATATCCCCCTCTTCTAGCATGTATGTATATCTAAATAGCATGTATACATATACAAACGTGTGTGCATATATATTCTACACATACAGTCTATATATGGCAGTGTGTTTGTCCCAGCTGAACTGTTGTTTGTCCACAGGCTCTTGTGATAGCTGGGATCTCCCTTCAGACCGCTAACTTATATGGCTACATCCACTGCAAGTTAGGGGGACAAAAAAGCATCAGCAGAACAACTTCACGTTTTTTTGTCACAGCAGATGTTCCCAAGAGTAAGTACGGAGTCACTCTGCCAGCTACAGCCCCTGAAGCATCACATGCTGACCTGCCCCATGCTGTTGGTTTTGTTTCTTCCCAGGTCTTAGCTCCTAAAATAACTCCTGGCAGGGCTACCTTCGTTCTCCAACAAGCCTCTCTTGTGGAACTCGCTCAGAGGGGCCATACCCCACCCCCCTTTGCTCTGTGTCCAGAAGCCTGCGGAAGCTTCGGAACTGAGCCGCTTCCAAGCCCCATGAAGAATGTCACCCACGTTAAATCCTCAGAGGGGTGTCCCCAGAGGGGTTACAATGTCTCTGCCTGGGCACAGCTGGGAAAGCGATCTTCAGCCCTTGGGCTTCCACCTGCCTCTGCCCTGCCTTTTATTAAAAAGACTCCTACATACAAGGTGATGCTGACACCCACGCTTCCTCTGCTCATTCCACAGGACAGACAAGGAGAATGTCAGAAGAGCACATTAAAGAACATGGGAAGACAGGCACAAGATAATCAAGGAAGAACAAAAAGGATGAGCAGTAAAAATACTCATTTATGAAAGCTGTTCTTCAGAAGAAGGTATTTCAGTAAAGCTCTTCTAGAATTATGCCCGCACAAAATAGTAATGATTTTATGTCATTTGTGTTTTGAGTCTCCAGAGTCTGAAAAGTTTCCAGTCTTTGTTACTTAAAAGTTTCACCAAAAAGCAGTTTGTATAGGCACAAACCCAATGCTTACAGTTTATACACAGCATAAGTCATTAGGAAAAAAAGTCTGTCAACTAGCCTGAAACAGTTGGATTATCTTGACCAAAAATTTGAATGTAATCAAAGGACAATGCTCATTTGTTTAATTTTTGAGCTACAATAAACGAAGTCAAACTGCCTTTCCCTTTTGTACACAATACTGATTTCTCAAAGCTTTGATTCCTCAATAATAAAACAGGAATTACAATCACAAAAAGCCTCTTGAAGATACCAAATGTTTATTTTTCAAGTGTTCAGGCTCAGGGTCAAGTAGAAGGAAATACAAAAGTCATGTAGCAGGTTCACACAGTACTTGCGTGGAACAGTCAGTTACGTATAAACAGTTAAAATGTTAGTCTTATTCTGATGCCTGTAATAAAAAAATACTGTACTTGTGCTATAACTTGCCTAAACTCTAGTAAGTTTTTTATAATTAGCATCAGTCTTAAAATAAGGAGACAATACAGCGCTGACTTTTACTCTAAATATAGACCTTTTCCACCAAAAGGAAAGACGCTGAAATGATGTTATTTGGTAAGAGCGTGGGCATGACAATTCCTCCTAGTGCAGAAGGCAGACCAAAGCCTACCCAGTGTGCGTGGCAGACACACCAGACACAGTGCCCCAGTGTCAGTGAAGCGTATTCAACTTTCTAAATAAAATCTTGTATATGCATGTCTGCAGACATCAACTTCATATGCAGGTTATTAGTACCGTGGCAGCGGATGCAGTCTGTGCCTACCTAACACAGATGAAGACTCAGTTTTATGACTTTCTAGCAAGCTTTGAGACCACCTGTGAACTACAAGAATGACGAACTAGGGAAAAAAAACTAAGGCAAAAACATTTATATTAAGAATTTATTTGCAATATACAAAAAGAATACATTCATTCTATTAAATCAAGGCATAAGTTACTTTTCTATAATTAAACATGAGCTAGGTTTTTATTCCATTCATAGATTAGATAATCTTTTCTTCATGAAAATGGTGTTGATCACAGTATTCCTGAATTCCTGCAAAGACAGGGAAAAAAGGAATATAAATAATATTTCAGTTGCCCATCAGGAGTTAGTGAGCGCTGCATCACTCTGCCCCTATTGCTACAAATATCACAAGTTGGGCATTTATCACAGTGAAAAAGGCTTTAGGAATTTCCCAGCTGTTTACAGTTTTAAACTGCACATCACTGGTTCTTTAGGTAGTTTTTGTAAGGGGTTTTGGTGCAATTACAATTAGAAGTGGAGGCGGTAATTAGCCAGCTGTATCACACTCGGCTATGGTGAGCAGCCCTCAACAGGCCTGCTTAAGAATCTTTGAGCTTTTCTGTGAGAGCAAGTACGCACACGTCTTTTCTGAAAAGTAATGACTGAAACCAAACATTGAAACCAGTTATTAAATACAACTTTGTTGTCGCTTTAAAAGCCTGTCATAACTGATGCCCAGAAATGAACATAGTATTTGCATCTGTTACTTTCGTAATTGCTATGCACATCTACTGTTTTTATTATTTGTGGCAGAATAATGTAATTCTGTTTGGCACCATCGCAGGAGTGCTCAGAACTGAGAGGATTCATTTGCGCAGCAACTTTCAGACTTACTTTGAATGATATTCCTGTAAGACGATGTAGCCGGAGACTCAGGTGCTTCAGACAGGAAAGACCGGCCTTTGTCACAACTTTTTCCTTGAAGGACAGGGCAAAAGATGAAAGCACAGCAGCAGGGAAAGATGAACTTTTCTTTATTTTACCCTTTATCCCGCTCCCAGTTAGACCTTTCCAAAGAGCCACTTGCACCTATTGCTTTTAAGAAGTCCTTATGTCAGTAACATACCCCGAACTACAGCTTAGAGTTTTACAAAGGAATACCGTTAGCAGAAACCTTCAGTCATTATTTTAGAAGTACTGACCCATTCCTTGATGTTATTAAATCAAGTATTAATTGCTAATACCTAGTGAGTAGGCAAGGAACCAAGCCTTCTCACTACCCACAACAGAATTTGGGTAGTGCCAGTAACAGTGAAGTGAAAGCACTAGTTTCAATGCTTAACGCCCACAAGATATTGCTCTTCGTAGTGGTTATGCTTTTATTCAGCCTGCACTTCCAGGTGATTACACCAAAAAGAAAGACATGTTGTGCTTCAAATATGATTATACAGCTGAAAAGATGCATAATCTAATCTTAATCGAGATTAAGTTTCAGGCTAAGGAAGTTATCCTAGCACTTCCCTCTTTTCGCTTCATGCTACGTCACAGTTCCAGTAACTTCTGATTAAAAAAAAAAAAAAGTTCAGTGTAAAGTACAAATTTACCTACGAGACAAAATGTTTAATATTCTAATTTATCAGTGTCCAAGTTAGGATTTTCCAGTAATAACATCAGCATAGGAAGAAAAGCTTGTTTTAAACATAATGCAATACAGTAACTTTACCTATCTGAGGATCTAGAGGCACTTTACCCAGGAGGGAAACATTTAAGTTCTGGCACATCTTCTCTGCACCTCCAGTAGTCGGGGGAAAGATCTGAGATTCATTCTGGGACAACATGAAAATTAAAGTATTGCAATTCTGAGAACAAGGCATTTTTGGAGCAATGTTTTATATACAAACAATGTCAAGATAAAACATGCTGTAAGATACAGAGAGCCTTACCTTACACTTTGGACATATAAAGCCACTCATATTTTCCACAACACCTATGATTGGCAGTTTCACTTTATGGCAGAAGTTGATCTCCTTCCGAACATCCTGCAGCGATACTTCCTACAAATATTAGGAAACACTGCTATTTTGACTGCAATGTTTTGATGCTGAATCCATTAAAGTTAGATCCTTAGAGCTACTTTAAAGAAAGTTCATAATGAGTTATTACTCCTGTCTTCATATTTTGAGGAACATAAGCCTGTGGTATGTGCTCTAGCAACAATTCTACGAGTAGCAATAGAACAGGTACAGCAGTTCTAGCCCACTGAATGTGGTTCTGTTTTGAAATCTGATGACTCTAGTAAAGATTCAGCCATATTTATGTTTTATCTCCTATTAATCTCATATCTTTAGTTCTCTAAATGTAACTTTTTTCCACATTTTCAGTTTACAGGAAGACCCTTGGCATTCTCAATAGAGCAGGCAAGGACAAGAACCACCAGCCTTACACTTGTTATCTCTTTTCAAATTAAATTTCAAATACCTTATCATCCTCTCAAACTTTTCTCCTATATGCCTGCCCTCATTCAGTTCTCCTGTTCCCTTCTCCTCCCCTCACCACCTCTCCAATACCACCCTCACCGCTTCACTTCCTTTACATTTTATTCTTTCAGCTGTTGTGGAAATATCCAGTGTCTTTTGCTAGTTTGACCTCCTGCTCTTTTCCAAACCAGGCTTTAAAAACCTATGCTTGAATTTGACATATTTTGAGTTTCAGCTCTCCAGGGGCTGTTTTTTCTTTTAAAAACGCACACCACAAAGTCGCGTACTGGAGGCAACAGGCTACTTCATGTGGTGTCAAACAGTGCACACACGATCACTTAGAAACCAAACTTCTTACTGACTTCTGAACGTTAAGCCGTTGGTGAGTAAATTACAAATTCACAATCTGGAAGAAGGAAGTGAAATACTGCATTTCCTTTCACCAGACAGGTCATGACAGCTTTTGATTGTGAACGGCTCAGGGGTTTAGTGACCCACTCAGATCCTCAGCTCCACTGAGACACGCATCTAACTCGCAAACCAGCCAGCTGTCAGCACAAAACAAGGAAGTCAACTCCCTTAGCTTCTGTACCATCGTTTCTCTGAAGTTAAGCAGAGACTCTAAACCAAGGATTGGCTTTAACTGCCATGCTGCTTCTATCAATGGAAATTCCGTTCTCACACCTGAGGCGTGGTGATTATAACAGCACCATCTATGTGTGTTGCACCGAGATACTGCACAATAGATAAGTGTTCATCTGATGTTCCTGGAGGTGTATCTACAATCAGGTAGTCGATTTCACCCCAGTCCACGTCACGAAGAAATTGTTTGATCAACCCTAAAAGAAAGGGTAAGAATGTGGAAGAGGGAAAAAAAAAATCTCCCTGTATTTCAAATTTTAGGGTCTACTTCAAATTTTATAGTCTAGGTATGCAGGTCCTCCTGACTTGTCAACTTAAGTACAGAAATGCTTATTTTGCCAAGGCTTAAAAAAACCCCCAACAATACAGCATCTGACCTTCTAAATTCATCAAATGAATACGTTCAACTAAAGAAAATAAAAAACTATTCACTCATTTTTCCCTATAGCTTACTGTACTATATTTACATTATTAATTAAACAAACTCATAATACTAAATCTTCCAAACACATCAATTGTTGAAAATGCTTAATACATACCATTTTTTTTTGGTCCTCTCCAGATGACAGCATCATCAGGACTACTAAGCAAGAACCCCACGGACATGACACCTAAGTTTTCTTCAACGTACTAAAAGAGAAGTAGAGAAACTAAGTAGAGCATACAGAACAGTAAAGAAAGAGCAGAGAAACGAACTCTAAACCCAGATTTTATAAAAAAAGCAGTTGGGGGGGTGGAAGACATTAAGAAAATAAAGGCAGAGAACCTTATGCCTCTCTTGTCAAAGGGCACTGAAAATTACAATTTTTGTGCAACCCACTACATTCACAGACTGAAAAAAATCCAGTTACAGTATGGTTTACAGTGGTTTACGGAATCACTGGAGACAGCATAAGGATAAAAGCAGTTTTCCCTCTCAGCATCAAGCTGTCTCTTAACAGTGTACACACTACAGGTGATCTTTAGACAACCAACACTGCTGCAAAACTCTCCTTGCATTTTCTAAAGATTAATGAGGTTCTACTTGGGTGTAAGACACTTTTTGCCTGTCATTGAAAAGGCGACATACTGTACAGCTGCACAATAACCAAAAAGAATGAAATCAAGTAACTTGTATTTATGGCCCGTAGTATAGTAGGAAAGTAAGTAAACAAGAGATACTTAAGATAATGAAACTATTTTAGAAACGTAGTCATGGTTAACAAAAGAAATTTAACACTCCAATCTATATAGCCTGTATCCAGACTCTACAGAATCTGAATATTTACATCATTAGAAGAAGAATTGATAGAAGTACCTCCTGCTCCTTCCTCACTCGCTTTTCACTTTAGAAGACAGAGCCCAACCCAAACAAACCCAACAAACTTTCTGAAACAGTTACACCAGCTTACCACTGGAGACCATCCAGATCCACTCTGGTGAACCTGAAAATTGAAGCAATACATAAAGTTACTTTAGAAATAAATACAGATGTTACATGAAACATGACTGTAAATCAAAACTGGGTGAATAGATATCCTGCCTATAGGTACAACACTGCTTTACTGGAGCAGCTGAGTCAAAAACTGCAGAAGGACCAAATGTCCATTAATAAGTAAATAACTGTGGCACCCTTTTGCAAGAAATTTACTCATGACTTCATATATTTAGTATAAACATTCTAGGGCTGATAAAGAGCATCATGCTAACGTTACTTAAGTTTTAAGTAGTGATGAAAATGCAGCAAATATGCAGCAAAAGTTGGTTTACAGAACTGGTCATCCTGAAAGCAGACAACTCTTTTACAAACTAAATGATACTGAACTTCTCTATCTCACCTTCTTTATTTGCCTACCCATTGCCACACAGGTTTCCCAATAAACAGTCCTTTCAGAAGCTTTAAATCTACATAAACCCTAAAATGTTAATAAAAAATTGAACCGAAATGCTTTGAACAACACGTCCGAGCTTCCACTTACCTGTTCTCCTTCTAGACCCATCATTTTAGGGATTGATGGCCCACAGATATCGATGTCCAGCAGCGCAACCTGGAAAACAAGCCAACCACCCCACCCCACTAGAAACAAGCTTGCACAGGACTGCTTCCAGCGTCTAAATCACGCAATGAAAACACAGTCGCACACTGAATACAGGCCGTAAGCTCAACCCCTTAACGAGAAGGGGAACGCGACCAGTGCAGTCACTCCGCTGCTCGGTTACCCGCGGCGCGCCGCAGGGCAGGAGCCCGGGGGCGCGGCACAGCCCGCTGCCGCTCCTCCCGCCTTCCAGCCGCCCCGCCTCACCCCGCGCTGCCCACCTGCTTGGCCTCGTCCGCCGCCAGCCCGTGGGCCAGGAGGGCGCTGAAGGTGCTCTTCCCCACGCCGCCCTTCCCGGAGAGCACCAGGATCGTGTGCTTCACCGACCGCAGCCGCTCCCGCAGCTCCGCCGCCTCCGCTGCCGGGCGACACGCCGGCGGTCAGCCCCGCCGTGACCGCGCCCCCCCCCCCCCCCCCCCCCCCC
>VUYV01000019.1:4539648-4634340 GCA_008711295.1 Anarhynchus alexandrinus
CGCCGCGCCCCTCACCCTCCGGCCGCGGCCCGCCCGTCGTCTCGGCCATGGCGCCCGCCGCTGCGTCACCTCCGCCGGGCGCCAAGGAGGCGGGGCTAGGAGAGGGCGCCTCGTGCCGCGCGCGCATGCGCCGGCCGTCCCCTCTGCCGCCAGGGGGCGCTCGTGGGCCGGGCCGGGCCCACTGGGGCGGGCGGGAGCGCGGGGCGGCGCGGTGAAGTGAAGTGGGCGGTGCAGGGCCGGGCGGCGGCGGGAGCGGCCCCGCTCGGTGTGCGCTGCCCCAAGGGGGAGCGGGGAGCGCGGCGAGCACCCGCCTCGGTGAGCACCGTGCCCGGAGGCAGCGGGGAGCTGCGGGCGGGGCGGCGGCGGTGAGCTGAATGAGACTCGTCACGGAGAGCGGCCTGTTCTCACCGCTGCGTTGGCGTTCCCCCCCGGAACCGCACTGGACAGAAGCAGTTGGCAGCAGCGCCCCAAAACCACGCGGGTGCCAAAGCCCTGGCGCCGGCGGGGAGCTGGCCCGCCCGCTGGTGGCCGCTCGCCCCGGTCTGCCACTAGAAGGAGCCGTTCTCCCACTGCTGCGCCCGCTCACCGCGTAGCACAGCACCGGGCAGCTGTCGAGGAAAGCACCCCAGGTTAACACACTTTGCTGTTGCGTTTCCGAAGCTTTATGCCCAGGACGTGATGTGTCATTTCAGTAAGATCATGCCATAGCAATTCTGAAGACATTGATTTCTGTACCTTGCTCGTAGATGATTTCTATTCATTTAATGGGTACATTCATTTGCAAGATTATTCCCCCTGAACTTGGACAATCAACTTCCAAGCAATCAGATAGCCACTCTATTTGTTACATAAAAATTAATTAAATAAATTAATTCTCCAAACCAAGGAAGTATGCACCTGCTTGAGATGTAATGTTATTTCTGGCCACTCATCCCCATCACCGCTCCCTTTCTGTCTCTCCTCTCCTCGATTCATAACACCACTGGCTAAGGACTGAATTACAGGTTGCGAACATGGGTGGTTATCGCTTGTACCGCTCACCCCCCCAGCACAAACTGCCGGTACCCCCGACTGAGAGCTGCGTGACTAAAACCTGCAATTGTAAAACTGGATCACCTGCAACTGAGAGTCCCCAACAGGGGACACCTTACCAGCATTCAGCTGAGGACAATTCCTGCCTCAAAAAGCTTCCAGTCTACATAGAAACAAGCACTAAATCATGGAACCGTATTTAGTCTTATGAGGAGGAAAATGTTTTTCCAAGACAGCTGACAATCTTTTCCCCTTCCCCTCATTTTCCCATTACCCATGTATAAAGTTCTCGCAATACTGTCCTGATTAAAACATTGCTGAGTCCCAGCCATCGTAGATGCAGCAACTGCCGTCTGAACGGCTGTTACATGCGTAAAACTTAGGTGTTCAGAAAAAGGCATTAAATAGCGTAACCACTTTGCTTTGGAAAAGTGCACACAATACATTCACATCCTTTGAAGAAGTTCTCAGTTTTTCTCCCGGATATAATAGGTTTCAGCTTCGAAACAACAGTCCCTCGTGTCGTGGCTACTTCCCGCGAGACAGACTGACTGACTCCTGAGGCAGGGCCTGTGAATTCTAGTTTAAAAGCCACTGATGGTAACTCAAGCTTGAGAGAAAGGCAGGTTGGGGCAGTGGTTTTGGAGGAACCGTGAGTGAACCAGTGCGTTTCCTGCTCGCAAACCTCTTTCTACTGCTTTGGTTGAGCGTGCTGTAAAAAGGGTATTTTTCTGATTTGAGCAGTTGGGAGTCTCAAGTATTCCCATCTCTCACTGATTAGTCCCAAAACTTGATTGTTTTAACATACAGGTGTCTAAGTTACTATTTAAGGCGGTCTCATCTTGGAAACACAATATGTAAAAAAGAGTATCTGGTAATATTTGGAAAGGTACCAGCACATCCTGGTGTTAAATCTGTCTTTTTGAGAGAAAAATACTGCAAAGTTATCTTCTTATGAACACTCTCCACTTTGAGAACCACAAGCTTTTCAGAAAGAGCACTCTGGGAAAAAAAAACAACCAAAATCTTCTGAATAACTATGTACAAAAAAACCTAGAAAAAAAAATCTTAAAATACATTTAGTTAAGGTATTTGAGGAGTTTGGCCTCTGGTTTTTGGTCATTAATAAATAGGCTATTGCCCATTTTCCATTTCAAGTATATTCACCTCAGGTAAATGCTTGTTACCACTTCATACTTGTACAACTTCTGTACTTGACTGCTCTGTAATTATCTTCTATGGGAAACTAATGAAAAAAATGTTATGTGGAAGTGGATCCAAATGTTTAAGCAAATTCGAATGTCTGGGGTGGGAGGAACTGGCCCAGTAAGATGTATCTGAGAATTTTATACTCTACCTTCCCTATGAAAAATTTGGCTGTTTTAGACCACAGCTCAGTACAGCACTTTAGGTCTGTGCTTCCTTTCAAGCATATGGATTCAATTCACTGATGTCAGCAGGACTTTCAACATTTTAAACTGAAGTACGTGTTCAAATATTTTTCTTTTGGGGCCAACAGATCATTTCCTGTTCCCGAGGTTATATAGAACATTCCCCACAAAAAGCACCAAAAAGGAAAAGTAAACCCCTTCCTTAGCAGCCCCCGCCCTCCGAGCCAGCGAGGGCTCTTCTTGCAGGGGCATCTGGGCAAAAAATAGGCTGTAGGTAGTGCTGGAGTCAGGCTGAACTCGGCGGTGAACTCTGGCAGCACTCTTGCAATCTCTCACGCTCAGGAATACCTTTACCCTCCTGGGCAGCTGCTGAGAGTTAGTTCCATCAGTTATTGCAAGAGGGAAGTTTTTTGTGTGCGTGAGCGTTTGCAGTATCAGTCGTACCCCGTTGAGACACCCCAGCCTGCTGTCTGTCCACCGCGTGTGGCTCCACTGCCTGCACCTCACCTCCCTACTGTTGGCACTTACGTTTGTGGTATGTTAAACATTAGGAGAAGATAAAATTAACCTACAATGACCATTTATTTAAAATTACCTCTACTGTTTTTAGCTGGTGTGTAATGGCATGCTAGCTTTCTGAGACAAGACGTCGTAATGTAATGCACATATATACATATATATTTTATTTCCCCAAGTTGGAAAAAGGTTAACAAGCTGTTGCATAGTTGTATGTCTGGAGAAGAAATGATGGCAACTGTCTTGCATTCAACCTAGAAGAAATTTGTGCTGATTTAAGGACTCTTCGGGTAGTGAAATAAAGTGCCTAATTACAAATGATTATTTATGTTCAAAATTCTTGGCACAGAAGAGGGTCACAATGCAATTTTAGAGCACTGGATTTCAGAAAGAGTTTTTTTGCCAGAGAGGCCAGAAGGCTGAAAGAAAAAAGTCGAAAAGTAAGTTATCTGAGAAGTTACTCAAGATTTTAAACTGGAGAAAAATCATCATCAGAGGAAGGTCTCTCCCATCTTTTGTACTTTTTACAGAAGATTAATACAGTTGAGGGGAAGAGCAAAGCCCAAGATAGTTACACTTTTTTTTTTTTGTCCATTTGGACCAAACCATCTGCAGAGATCCCTAGACAATTGTAAGAGGTGACTCCCAGAGTCTGTGTTTCAGTTCAGAAGGATTGTCTCCACTGCTGCATTTCCCTGCAGTCACCAACTGATATACGTGAACCACTCTGAAGTAAAACATTTATTTTGTTCCGCTCAAGGGAAGCTCACTGAAGGCCCACCTACACGCCCATCCAGAGCGAGCCTTTGGCGAATCCCTCTGCACTGTAAGCTAACAGTCTCACATCGTGTCTAGGTCCCAACGCGCACAGCACTGCTCTGTGGGGGAAAGCACTGCTTCTTTCTGGGAAAAAACAACCTGCCCTAGGACAGGCGGTACGAATGGAGCCCCCCGGCGTGCAGTGACCCAGGCAGGTCCCAGCCTGCTGGCAAGATGGAACAGCCCTCAGAGTTCTGTGACACCTGCGCCGCATCACAAAGCGCCGCGCAGCCCGGAGAAGGCTGGCAGAGGCGCCGGGGCTGCTCAGAGCAGCTGCAGCTGCTGGACAGCCTGGGGGCAGCTGCCTGAACCCAGTGCAGGATGGAGTTTCTGGGGACCACGCAGGTAGCCAGTTACTGTGGCGGAAAGAAGAGCTGCCTATTCCCGGATCTAGCTCCCACCAGCACCACCAAGGACACCTATCAGCCCTACTGCCTACCAGGCTACCGCTACCTCAGCTCCTGGAGGCCTGGTCTGCTTCACAAAGTGGTTCTGGACCCTGCCAGCTCTGACAAGCAATTTAATCCCAGTGGGCGGCCGCCCACTGTTCTGCCTGCGTTACGCTCTAGCCTGCACGCCCGCTACAGCCCTCGTGACTGGCACCATGCGAACATGGTTCAGTTAAAAGGCTCTGAAGCCTCCAGGTACCGTGCAGGTAGACTGAATACTGATTCAATGAGACTGATGCAAAATAAGGATCAACTGACTTATCAGATGCAAGATGACAGTAGAAGAAACCTGGGAGAGAGGATCTCCAACATTGATTTCTGGAGATCCGAGCTCATCTATGAGCTAGAGCGTCTGCTGAAAGAGACCCAAGCCTTGGAAACAGCAAAGCAGCGTCTTGAACGTGCTGCAGAGGAAATGCAAGGACCCCTGAAGGTAGGTTTGACGTAGCGAGTTATTTCATGACTGTACTGTGGAATGGGTAAAAAAAATGGCTTTATCTCTGTTGAATACTAGTATGACTTGTACTGTTATCATCAAGACACATCTTGGTGAAACATTACCCTCAGTAAGAAGGAAACCTGGCCACCATGGGTTTTATATACAGAAGCAACCTATCAACACACTTCTATGCCTTCTTTTCATTCCTTTCTGCTCGAGGCTCCAGGAGGCCAAGTCTCCCTCAGGCACTGGCCGGGCAGCTCAGTACATCACAGGAGAGCAGAAGATGGCCCCCTAAGCTGCAATATCCCCATGCTCTTAGCTCTGAATTTTCTGCTATTGCTTGGTGAAAATAATATTTTCACTTAGGATGGCATATCATTTTGAAGTTCTCCAGAATCTTAAATGCAAATTAATTGCAACAGAAAAAGCAACAGTAATATAAGTCAATGAATGATGCTAGCAAAAACTCAAAACGTGCAAAAACTACAAAGTTGTCTCATAAACATCTGGAGTATTGCTGATGGAAGCTATGTCTATCAGAAATATTTCTAGGCAAGCACAAATAGAAACCCAAAATTCAGTATTCCGTAATGACTTTTTCAGTTGTCTGTATCTGCACTGATTCAGAGTGGCAGGCTGAGGATGCTTTCTATTCAAGGAACATTTTCTGCTGAAAGGCTTGGTGCCAGCTAATGCTGTTTCATTTGTTAGTATGGTTCTAAACAAGTGGATGAGACAAGAGTAAAGTTAACCTGCTGGGGCAGGTTCACTGAATTCCCTCTTCAATGACTGTAGTTATGCAGTCGTTCTCTTGTATAGGTATGAAACTTCCAAACTTTGGCACTGGGTAAGGGAGGATGAGGGGAGATGAGATTAAAGGATTTTGCTATGGATGAATGTAGAACACCACAGGTGTTTTAATCCACCCAATTTACAACAAAGCTTGGGCACGCTGAGATGTAAGCCTTGCTGCACATTAATAAGCAGCTAATCAAATGGCAGTTAAAAGTATGTATTAACAGGTAAGTAGGAATGAGCCACTAAGGTGGATCAGTTGAGTGCAATGAAGTCACCTCCTATTCTGTTCCACCCTCAATAGATGGTCATTACTTGACGCGTCAGCTCAGTGGCCCCTGCAGCAAGGTTTGAGGTTTCACTCCACAATGCAGTACTGAGTCTGTAACAAATGTCCCTTGCTTTGCTTGCAGACAGCCCTAGAATGCTTGTACCTCCGGGAGATGCGGAAGGGCATAGACTTAGTTCATGATGATGTGGAAAAGAACCTCATAAAGGTAAGATCAGACTTACTAGTTTATTTTTCAAACTGTGGGAATAACTAAAATCCAACTAAATGCTTATCAGGGTAAAAGCATTGCAGTAATTTCTTCCTTTCGTTCACTTGGAAGGCTGAGGGGGGAAAGGGGAAGAAACTAGGTAAAGCTAAATATATTGGGAATGGTTAATGTTCTATTCGTCCTTCCTGGAGCAACAGGAGCCCAGCATCCTTGTAAGGTCTTGTCCAGTTCTATCTTCTCTCATCCTATAAAACAATGCAGAAACATTTTTCAAGATGTTTTTCTGGGCCATGGTCTATAGAATCTCAGAATTTCTTAGGGCTTGCAATATAAAATGCTGGTTTACTGCCTTGCTATATATATATAGTGTTACTGAACAAAGAAAATGAGATTGATTGTAATGATTGCTAAATCTTTTAAATAAAAATATAATCAAGTAACATTTTGCTAATGTATTTGAAAGAAGTTAAATTGGATGCGTATATGAGAACAAAAATACCAGAAAAGAACATTATGGGACAATGGCATTGCTTCAAGCACTTCTCTGTATTAATAGATTCCAGAAGGATGTGCAGACCACTTGGATAACCAAGATGCTTGTTCAGAGCCTAAAGCCTGCAACTTGGAGTATCAGAGTTTTAATTAAGAATCAAGGAGCTAATATATATTTAAGTATTTAAGTATTTCAGCACTTAATTTGAGAATTCAGGGTAGGATGAAATACTGCTAAATGTTCCCCATGAACAGATGAAAAAACTTATTTTTTCAAAATGAAAAATAAAGGCGATTTGCCTGATCTCCCCAAGCACTGCTCCGACTACGGAGCAAGATAGATAGTGACAATAAAGGACAACAAAGGCTCATTTTTTAATAACAGGAAAGCCAGCTATAAAGTTGCTGTCACTCCTACCCATACTGTACAAGTACAGAGACAAAGGCTGTATTTTTAAATTTGGAGCATCTTAATGACTTCCAAATCATTTAAAACACTTTATTCACTGTTTCAAAACTCAAAAGTGTACACACACTTAGATAAGAGCGTATGTTGGGCTAAACCAGAGTTTTTAAAAAAGAAAGAGGCTGGAACACCATAATGTTTGAGGGATAGTAATTACTGTGTTTGCATAGTTTTCAGTGTGGTTGGTTTGAGTATTTTTTATTTATTTTAAGCTGAGTAGAACCTGGCTTTGAATTTCTTTGACTAATATTTATAGTTTCGAAGAATATTACAATATACTTCCTTAGGGAGCCTGTTTCTGAAATCAGACATTTTTAACCTACTCCACTATTAACAAAATACGCGTATCGTTCTAGAGAAATGTAGAAGTAGTTAGGGTAGTTTAATGGATTAAGGTTTATGTTTCAAGTATCTTCATTATACTTAAGACAAGCAAAATTTGACTTTATTAGAATAACTCCATCTAATAAAATGTGCTATCATGTTTGATATAATATAAAAAGTAATACAAAAACAAGTCAAAAGATACAACTTTGTAGCACTTACGAAGAGAGGGACCAAAACACACCCTATGAAGACAGGCTGAGAGATCTGGAGTTGCTCAGCCTGGAGAAGAGAAGGCTCCGGGGAGACCTTATTGCGGCCTTCCAGTACCTAAAGGGGGCCTACAGGGAAGATGGGGACAAACTTTTTTTGCAGGGCCTGTTGCAAAAGGACAAGGGGTAATGGCTTTAAACTAAAAGAGGGGAGATTTAGACTAGATATAAGGAAGAGACATGTTTTATGCTGAAGGTGGTGAAATACTGGAACAGCTTTCCAAGAGAAATTGTGTATGTCCCATCCCTGGAAACATTCCAGGTCAGGTTGGATGTGGCTCTGAGCAACCTGATCTAATTGGAGATGTCCCTGCTCATTGCGAGGATGTTGACTAGATGACCTTTAAGGGTCCCTTCCAACCCAAACTATTCTATGATTCTTGACCTACATTGCGTTTGAGATACGTGAGAAAGTTGCAACATCTAGAATGCAGAATAAGAAGGGTAAATACACTGAAACAAATGAAGTTTGATAAAAGCGCTGACTGCATATTTTCCACCGTAGGAGGTTGATGCATTCAAGGACTGTCAAGAAATATTGACAAAACTTGCGCAGCAAATCCATCAACAGTTGGGGTAAGACTTTACATTTAATTTCTGTTTTAAAGATCGGGAAGCTGAATTCAGTTTAGTTAGTATCTAAAGACAGACTGAAAATAGCAAAGGCAAAATCAGAGACACAGCCTGTTAGATGCTCATTGCCCTCCACTTCTAATTCTTACCATTCATAGAATTTGCATGTTAAACTGCAGAACAGCAATACTTACAATTTAAAGATGACTGTGACTAAGTTTTTAAAGTCATGTTTAATCTGAAATCTTTCATTAAAATTAGGGACACAAAAATTATAGCTTAGTTCTGCCAATGTTGCTATGTGGCACACTGGAGTGAAGTTTTTAATTACAAACTAAATTCAAAGGAAATTCATTACTGACAAAAGAAACAGGAATCTAAGCACATCATAAGGTATGTGATGAGTTATGGAATGGACTTAAATTATTTTTACGTATATTTGTATGTATTTTTGTTATGGGAAGCTTTGGAATTTATTTTATTTCTTTGAGAGTACACAAATATCCTAGTAAATGCAAATTATATTTGTCTTATTTAATTAGGTAAAACTATTATGAATACAGTGTTCTGTTATATACACAGAACTGGTACACATTTTAAAAGTCATGTTTATATGACATGACATTCTCAAAAGAAACGGTTCAAGTACTCACACACGAGGAAGATAAAATCGTACAGTTCTTGATTATTACATTATAGGAGAAAAAGACATAAGTAGCTTTTATAAACGATGGCTCTTGTTAATGGCACTCAGGACTCACATGAGTTAGGTTAGATGCATTTCTGCAGTTCATACCACTACTGTAATATATTGGGTATATGATGAGATGAAAGCTAAGTTCTTATTTGGTGGCACAAACTCTGTGTAGCTCGTTAGGCTGGCATTTCTGGTTACCTTCGATTCAGTTCTGTCACCACATCAGGCAGACTAATAGCAATGCCAATTGACAAGTGCATCACAGAAACAGCAATTTGCAAAAAAGTGTCACTATGTCTGCTGTCTTCCTGATGCACTGGAAAGCAAGACTTTGATTCTTTCTTCAGCCATATTACTCCCTTTGTAGTCCAAAGCCTGCCAGGCCTTCCCCCCTTTTGGAAGAGCCAAAGGAGATTAAGTTACTCCAAAAATTCCTTGTGGCTAAGAAAGCAGAGATGGAGCAACACGTTTCCCTCCTCGTGATCAACATGAGCAGAAATACTTAAACAGATTTTCCAGTGATGTACAATTTGAATTACACTAAGTGAATCTGTCGCCCAAATCAGGAGAGATGGGAAACCACAGCTCTGGTCTGCCCTTTTCTTTCTCACTTACAGCTTTGCTGGCGTGAAGGTTATAACTGAAAACCTCTTCCCTTTTGCTCTGGGGCTTTCCTTCATGCCACATAACAACTACCTGTTGTTTTTCACTCTTGTGGTGGTCTTTCATCAAAATGACAAACATTATTAAATGCAGTGAGTTAAATGCAATTCTTTGAGGAGCACTCACTAGAGGCTAAAAGGGATGAATGGTACAGCAGCTCCCTCTAGATAAATTACAGCACCACACATTTTCAAGCCCCTGTAAATGCCAATAAACTATAAAATGAGGCATTGTAGGAAGCTAATGAAAACAATTAACTATTTAGCATGACAGCATTAAAGATGGTTCAGATTAAGTTAAGTCTTTCCTCTTCACAGCATCAGTTGAGATGCACAGCATGCCCTGGAACAGGATCTCTCTGACAAAAACTCAGCCTGTTTTATTGACGAGAAGTGCTTCAACCTGAAGAACACATCGAACAGCATCAACTTTTACCATGGAGTGGAGAAAGCAGACGGGACGTGAGTATGAGCGGCTATTGTAGCCTTCTCTTTCCATGTTCCCTGCTGTAAGGGAAAGCCTGATTACAGCACAAGTCTGAGCCTTATCTTTGAGAAGTGATATAGAAAGAAGCAGCTTCTCTCTCCGTATGGCCCTGTCTTTGCTTGGTGTGAAACCCTCCATCATCCTCAATTATTCCTGTTGTTGGAGGCCAGGCAGAAGCTGGCAGTCTGCAGCACCCACAGCACCGATGTGCAGTGAGCTGTGTTTTTCAGTGGGGACAATTGTTTAAACTGTGTCGCAGGTGACTCCATGCCCTCCAACTCCTTTGTGCAGGTGTCTCCCTCTGGTTTTGATTTATACTGTTCTGTGGCCTTCAGGGTTCAAAACCACATCCAATCAAATAAAAATTCAGCTAAGGTGTGTAGTAGTTAAGTGCAATGTGGTAAACAGCATGCAAGTGTACACCACAGACTATATATATTTTCTGTAAAAATAGCTTGGGTTATTAGGAAATTAGGCCATCAAGCTACACAGAGATACTTATTAAACAGGATAATCAAAAAGATTTGGCACAGCTTTAGCATTGAAGACTGAACTAAAATTACTGAACTAAACCATCCCAATTGTATACAGTTTTAAAACTGTTTATTAGTAGTGGTCTCATCAAGACCTGCATCCAATCCAAAAGCAATAGCAGAATAAAAGCAGCTTGCAATAGAGGGCAGTGTTTTTGTGCTAATGACTTGTTAGTTCCCTTATCACTCTTTAACATAGCAATATTTGAATGGTGAATGTACTCCACAATCTCAAATGATAACGACTCTGTCTTGTTGGAAGGAGGAAAAAAAAAAAATCAGTATTATTTGTTTACTTATGTTCTGCTTTTCATTAAAAGATCACCTCATTCACTACTGACATGAGGGCATATCCGAAGGAAACTTGGCAAGCATTCTGCTGACTGTAGTAACACTACCTACTTTTAGGATTAGCAATGAATAAAATGATTCTTGTCAGCTCTAGCAAAAAGCAGATTCACGGGCATAAGTTTTACAGCCCTTTTCCTTTCTCACCAACCATTATCCAAAGAAATGCCATTTTTCATTAACATTTTCCTGAAACCATTTGGCAGACTGAGACATACCTGCAGCACTCAGGAAAAGAGCAGGTGTTTTCTGCCTCAGCAGAGCCAGCCGGATAAGTTACAGTCTGAAAAAGCAATGTAAATGAACAGATTAAGTACTAAGTATTTCAGATAGTCAAGATGGAAACCAACTTGGAAATTTAATTTTCTGATGAGAATATGAATATAATCATCAGACCATAGATGGAAAAAAAACCCCAAACCCAATACTCTGCAAAAAGTACACTGAGATTGTCTGGATCAGTAGCTGTAAGCAATGTCAGCTTGAGTTTAGTACACTGATTTATGTACTTTACTATGGTATCATGTTGGTTACCTGAAACTGCCTAAATAAATGTGTGCCACTAAGGAATTCCAAATCGTTTAGGAAGATCAGTATTTCAGTTTGGAGAGAGAGGAATACCCTGTGAAAAACTGAAAAAAAGGGCCCCTGAGAAAACAAGCACTGAAAAAATTAACTTTTTATTTTTGCACCCTTTAATATTTATTCTCAGTCTTCAATTAAAATCTAAAGTAAATGTGAAGCTCAATAAATAGTGACATTTCCCTGTAGAGTTTAACATACAGGCATAATTCTTAGAAGGAAGTTTTGTGTGGACAATGAAGTCTAAATGCGGACAGAAGTTTGTCTCAGTGCTTCAGTTCGGCAAGTAAAAGATCTGTACCTTTCATAAAATATGCTAAATATTTCTGGGTGAAAGGAGAAGTGATCTAGTAGGCTAAGCAATGCATTAAAGTAGGTGGTGACTTTAGCTCCAAAGAGAGTAGCTTATGCATCAGTTTTCAAGCCGGGGGCTCTTTAGAGCCCTGCAGATTCCCAGTTTGGAAAGACTTGAGTGTAGGATTTATGTTTATAATTATGTTAATTATGATAATGAAGGCCATCTGTGAAGCCTGGACACAAAACCAAACATCCCAAAGTTTGTTTCCATACAGGACATTGCAGCAGGAACATTCACGGGTGGTACTTTTCAGTGTAGGAGCGCTATATTCAGTCTTTCTCTGTATATTCATAGGCTTTTCCATAGCGGAGCCATTTCTGCATGTCTCATAGATAGTACTAATAACTGTAACAGCGGCGTAAGTTAAAGCAGAGGTGTTCATTTTAATACATAGAGAATTAAGAGGATGGAGATATTTATCTGAACGACACAGGACAGCGTTGGGGCTGGGAGAAAAATTCCAGTTCTCCTTACTCCTAGGTCAGTGCCTTGCCCATTTTGCTGCTATCATTCCTTCTGATGGTGAAGGCTACTAGGATACCAGGGCCACATGCTTCATTATATAGGTCATACATACCTCATGAGGTAGGGCTGCTCTGATAGCAGACCAGAGCTGTCTGAAGAGCTGTGTAACAATCCTTTCCTCATTGGGTTTTTTGCTTATTTTCCCTAAACTAGGTTGGGCGCTTATGGTCTCTGGTGGTTGGCGACACATGACCGTTTCCCCAGGATAACGATTTGTGTTGACAAAAGTAGATGGTATTTGAATCTAAATTAATGGTGTGCAATGTACAGGAGATCACGCTAAATAATCTAATAGTCCGCTAAGGCTATAAGCACTCTGAACCTTGGCACAGAGAAACATGTTAAATTTCAGCTGAGATAACAGCAGCAGGTATGAACTCAGACCATCACCTAGTCTGTTAAAGACAAGAAGAAGGTGTGTTGCTGACATTCATATCTGATCCTGAAAAACTATTTTTAAGCATCAATAAAAAGTATGCAAGAAAAGGTCATTCTTTATACAGCAAAACATAAACTTACTTTGGAGTTGATGCAAGGGCCACACAATATCCGAGCAAACCATAGAAATTCTGTTGAAGCAACAGCTCTCCAAAATCTTCACTTGCTGTTGCCAAATCTCTGGTTTATAGAGGAAAAAAGGAAAAAGCAGCGGGTATGAAACCAATAGAATCATCTGATTTATGTGATCACACAGTTTGCACAGTTCAATGGATGAACACTTAATCTCAGTGTAATTCATTGTAATTATCACTGAAGAGAAAATAGCTCACCTAAGTTTTTATCTTTTGTTTTCTTCTTATTTTAAATTCCTTACTAGTGTTTCAATTCCTGCAACATGGGCTAAATTCAGTGAAGACAATATCAGGTGCTCTCAGCATGCAAGGGCCAACTCTGCCAAGCTCTGAGAGGATGCAGAGGTCAGACTGGAGAGCACATCTGAGGAGACGTGGAAACATTTCATCAGTACCAACTTGGCCTTTAATAATCGTATTGCTGAAGTAGCTGATGCAAAGAACAAACTCCAAGCACAACTGGCCAAGGTAAGATTCACTGAGAGCTGGCAGCTGCACGTTATCTTTGTTGTACCTGAAAGGCATAGAAATCTTTTCCAGTGTTTACATCCTTCCCAAATAAGCCCTTCTTCAAAAGATATACCTGTATTACCTGTCCTCAAATGGTGCATTTGAATCACATGTGGCCTGAGAAGACCTCACTCAAAGACAGGCAGACTGACAAGATGACACAGTTTTATGAGGAACCATGCAACTTCTGCCCATCATCACGCACTTATTATATTCATTTGCAACTTACATGCTAAAAGTGGGGAAAGATATCTTAGATAGTATTTTTTTTCTATTTTACATTTATTGATGATATTGCCTAGCCATTTCCTGATACAGAAATAGTACATGAATCACTTTTTTTTTTTAAACAGTGAACTAACTTTGAAAAGCATGCAAATAAAAAGGCCCACAGACAGCAGTACATTTAGCTGTTTCAGAAGAAGGAGAAGACTTAAGTTTTTGCACTTTCATTTTCCAGCAGCAAGGGAAGAGCCCTAAATTAACTGAAATTTAAAAGTATTTACATACAGAATGTCATGAGTCTACCTTTGACACCTAACTTCCAGGTTTTCCTCTCCTATTTGATAAATTTATTTCCACATCTTTAACCTGAGTTTTAGCCTGGTTGTGGTTGGAAACAGCCTGATATTTTGGAGCGGGTCAGATAGTGAACTTTTCAAACATTTGTTCTGCCTTTGTCTTTGTGTTATACAAAGCAGAAATGGCACAGAAGGAGACAGACCTGTATTAATCTCTATCTGTATTACCTTTTCAGTAAGTTTTCACTGAAACAAGTGACGTGTTGGAAGTGTATTAGTTGAATTTTGAAACATGTATTCTGAAGTTAACAAGAGGAGCTGCCTTTGTACTGACAGTTAAAATCTTGTTAAGCTAGCAAGACTCCCTGTGTTACTTTCATATGACTTCAGTCAGAGTTCAGTAAGTTCTTCCATTAAGACTCTGTCTCTTATAGAGGAGCCTCGTGTTCAGTCAGTTGTTTCAATGCACATTTGGAAACAATAGAGTTTTCCTGCCATTCTATTTGCCATAAGTAGTTTATGATGTTTTCAGTTTATTTTTAGGGACTCTTAGGAAAGTGCAAACTAACCAGCTAAATATGTGTTAAATCACAGCACATAAATGAATGCTTTCTTCTTTTTTCCCCTCCAGCTTATAAGGCATGAAAAATGTTGAATGTAGTTTTGCGTGTGTTTTTGATTGTGTATGACCCAGCCAACTGTAGCACTTCATGCCTGAATTGGCCATCCATCTAAGTTTCTCATGGATTTAATCTATGAACATTTGCTTTACATTTTCCATTGACCTTTTCTAGTGGTTTTAAATGCCCCTTTTAGAAAAGAATTTATAGCTTAAGGTAGCGCACGGTGCACATATGGAATCACAAAGTGCACTGTAAGATATCAACATATGAGCAGGGATTTTGTCACAGAGTCCAGCTGATACTATGACATAACTGCTAACAACTGATATATAATGCAAAAAAATTATTTATGTCCCTATACCGTTACACCATCAAATAGCTATAATAAGCTCTCTGGAGAAACTTGAATAATTATATTTGAATAATTAGTTTGCATGGTATACATGGATAAAATAAAGTGTCAAGATTGCAGTCTATTACTGCTGAGTTACTAGTGAGCACATACATAGCAGAGATACTTTACTCATCACAAGCTCCATAGTAATGTAGTTACATCAGAATAACAAAATGCTAGAGAAGAAGAAAGCTGCATATGCTGGAGAGGAGTAATTCAGGCTCGTCAGTGTTGTCAAAGGAAAGGAAAATGCTATAGGTTTACTGAGCAAAAACATTGCTGGTTAAGATGTGGATGAAGTTACATGGTAGAAGTCCTGTATTAACAGGACCCTCTTGCTCGTGACCATACCTCAAAAGGAAAAGGGGAAGGAGAGGACGAGGGCAGAAGTGAGTAAGGAGTGAGTACTTATTTAACAGTTATCTATAGGTGAGCATAACGGAGTACGCTTTCTTCTTTCTCAAGGCTTGCAGTATAGTCTATAATAATTGGAGAAAAAAAATGGCTAGGATATGCTTTAGTAAAACAGCCAATGGCCGTCTCTTAAATTCTACTGCACTTCTGTTCTGCCATTGGGATGTGATTGTAGTCAAATGCAGCTACTACGGTTCCCGTTCCCTTCACATCTAATAGCAATTAGACAACGGGTGCCACAATTTTGGTTTTTATGTTTAAAAAAATCAGTCAGTCTTTCAAAGGCTGTTTTTGCACTAACTTCTCAAGCAATGAATGCCACTCAGAGACATACTTCTCTCTGCCAAATTATTTTCCTAGCTAAGCAGGCTAGCACCATAAAATGAGAGGAAAATGAGCATAGAAAAGATTTGCTATCTTGGAACCAGGAAAAGCTATTAATTTAATGAGGTCTGGAGCCCATTTCAGAATGTAAAATACTTTTCTGATTTGTGAAACAGCAAAATCTCTTCCAGACAAAAAAAAATAAATCCTATAGGGAACCTCCTGCAACCATTTGTTTCTAACATCAGTACCCTGAAAAAGGAAAGAATCAAAAAATACATAAAAGAGTAAACAGTGTGAATATGATGATGATCTAAAAATGATGCTATGTTGAAATGGCACATTTTCTTCTGTTTATATAATTTGCACAGAAAAGATCGGCTGGTTAAGATTACAAACCAAATGCCTAATGCCTCCCCTTATGGTCCACTGCATGCTCTTTAGAAGCATAGAGCACCAGGTGGAACAGTTTGTTTTACACTGTAGATTTTATCTATCGGCCCTGCAAAAATTTAGTTTTCCTTTGGAACTAAGCTTTGTGTAAAAATTCATCTAATTACACTTAAACTCTTGGATCAGTACACTGTACTAGTGCCTGTCATTGATACTGTGGTGGTGATTACGCCGTGTGCTATGGTTAGCATTTGTCATATACGTACTTAAAATATTTCCCCTGGCCTAAATTTTTTTCCTATTGCCTGTATGTATGATGGCTTTATGGCCACACGTTTACAGTTCTGACTTTCTGTGCAAGAATGTCATTGCTTCAAACTTGTTTAGGGAAATCCACTACCAAAAGGAACATGGGCATTGCTCTGGTAATGGTCTATTGGAAGATTCTTGCATTGCTGTACTCAAATGGTAAAGGGCCTTCCTCTTCCTGCCTTTCTTTCCCTTGCTTGATGACAGTCTTATGTCGCATGTGAGATTATCTGAGCAGAGTGCTATTCAGTTATTGCTTGGAAAACAATAAACAGGAATAAAAATACAGGAGTGAACAAGATTTAGTTATGAGTTTACCCAGACAAGGTAAGGAATTCCATGTGCAGTTTGCTGTACCAGTTACTTCTAAAGAGCTGGGATTTTCCCCTTAGTAGGCGTTTGCACATATTGCATCATATACCTCCTTTCCTGGGTGCTGCTGTCTGCAGCAGCCCTTGACAGGACTGTTGTTCCAGAGAAGGTTGCTGGGTTGATATTCTAGTTCAACAGTAGTTGATAACAGTTCTGTTATCAAAGGCTCTCTATGAACAATCTACAGCAGTCCTTCCAACGCTTCCTTCTACTCCTAAGTAACACCAAATTTGTATTTCTCGTATAAACAAAAAGTAAAGAAAAAGAGTGATCCATTATTATTCGGTTTAGTTTTATTCTAGGATATTGTCTTCCTTGATGTCTAGACAAGTGTGTTCTATATACCAAAAGATACACAGAATGTATTTATGTGATGAAGGTATCCTGTTTTTACTTCTATCAAGCATTATGCCAGGAGTTTTGCCAAGACCTTCTCCATCAATGACATAATGTCTCCATTTCAGGTTACAAACTGTACAAGTCTCAGAGTAATAACTGCACAGCAGTCCATCTGTTTTTCTAAGCATTTTGTCTGCTTCTAGTACTGCTGGTGGACTTGTACCTCAATTTCTAACATGTTCCTGCACCATTTACCTTGAGTTACTGAAATACAATTGAATAATAGACTCCAAGAGTTTTCCTGTTGTAACTGGTTGAGGTTCTGTCATAGTAATTAACCTAGGTTCACATATCATATTTAGAAGCACGTGAACAAAATACAGTCTTCAGAAAAAGACTTCAACTAGTTTGCCTTAACTATACATACTTTCCAATCCAGGTAAGCCAAGAGATACACCTAAGAACTTTTCCTGGTAGGCATTTAAAAAACAGATTTTTGCTCCTTAAATAACTTTCTCAAACCCCAACATTCAAACTGCTTTGCCTCTTTTCATGTCTAAAACAGTCCAAACAAGACCAAATGCCTTAATTTTCTAGTCATCAGACAATACACATGATGAAAACATTCATACACTATCATTTTATAATATATATTTACCTGTCCCATCACATCTTTTACTATAAACCTACAACAACTTGCATTTAGTTAGAGGGTGGTTTAGCAACTTAAAGATGTCTTGTCTTGGGGCAGATCAGATGTGTTTTTTTCCTTTGTTCTACTTGGAGTTTGGTCTGAATCCCAACACTGAATAGGCTCCAAATTCAGATCAAGTAACCAAGTCAGCACAAGGGAAGTCTCCAAAGAGCACTGGTTGTCAGTGACTCCCACTTGCTTTTCTGCATTCTCAGTCCAGCTGCCGTCTGCTCTCACTGTTACTTCATTGATGTATTCAGGAAATTGTCCGAGTTCTCTTCACTTCAGATTTTCGTTGTCTGCTATTTGGCTTTTCTTGCCTGCTGCTTCTTTTGGGGAAGCTGGCTAGTGAGGCTGACAAACCCCAAGTCTATCAGAAGTCTTGGAAGTGATTTGCATAGAGGAACAGTAAAAAAGGATTAAATTGCTTTTGTGTAATTTTGAACAAGCAACTATTGAATACAGAAGGGAAACGCTGTCCTTAAAAACCTGTTTTATATGTGTCCCTGTCCAGTTCCCTGTAGAGCTTCTATGTAAAACTACTGCCTGCCCACTTTTTTCTTGATTTTCTTCTAGAGGACTAAGACAATTTGCCACCTTTAGAGTGGCAATCAAACTGAGTAGGTGGGAGCAAGGCTGTGGTAGAAAGCATTTCCTACTGCAACTCCAAAGCCCAGAAGTCATCACAGCTGCAAGAATGATTAGAGAATTAGAAAGCAAGCAATTGATAGAATAAGTTCCTCAACTTCCTCTTTAGCAAGTTGAAAAGGGGTGATATTAGTAGCACTAGATGACATTGCTTTATTTAGCTTATCCAAATAACAGTTGGGGTAGGGGCAGAGAACTTGCTAAACCCAGAAGTATATATACAGAAGAAAAAGTCGTAATAGAATACTTTTTGCTTGAGCGGACAAAACCAAAAGAAGAATCAGTGGCCAGACAAAAGCCAAACAACTCTAGATGGAAAACATAAGCACTTATTTTTCAGAGCAAGGAATTCATCACTGCAACAGCTTACCACAGATTAGCACCAGGAACTCAAAATCAAGATCACTGTTCTCCCTGAAAGCTCTGATCTCTCTACAGGCACTGGCTTACAAAGGAACTTCTACAGGATAGACTAGCATGACCTGCAGGGAGTGCAGACTTAGTGCATAACTAAGACTTCTTTCTGACCCTAAGATTGAAAATGTCCCATTTCCATTTCTGTCCCAACTCCACAAGTCTATGATTGATTTATCTTACTTGATTCTGGGATGAATCTTGGTCATGACAATGCAAAGTTCATCCAGAATTTGGATAGCAGAACGCTGGAAATATGAGGTGTGGGAGGCAGATGCCCAGAAGCCCTAGCTCGGTATTTGGCAAGGGTTAGATCACAAACCAAAAAAGGTATTACAGCTCCACTGTGTTTCATCATTACTGGCCTCACAGAGCATGTGGTTGTTTGGGGATGCAAATATTCTGCAGGAGTCTAATCACAATGTATGACACTAGTCAGGCTCAGAGCTGCTCTAGGACCAGATTTTTAGGCTAGTGAACAGAAAACATAGAGTACACAATTCAATGTAGAAGAGGGTGGTATGTTGTCTTCAGCGTGCCTCAAGAAACACTCAGTTTATGCCAAGAGACATTATGGTAACTCTATTTTACATCTGGTGTAAAAGTACACAAATCTTTAGAAAAAGAAGGAAAACCTTTAATCGTGGTGCCAGCCCCTCATTAATATGTTTGCATCTCTTTTCCATAAAGTTAATATTAACATAAATAGTTACCTTGGCTTCAGTCTCCTGGAAATAACCAATAGGGCAGGATGTTTACGCACATTAGCTCTGGGAATCACTCAGACCAGACAGCAAGTGACATGTTTACATAGTCCAGTATTTATACCATACCTAAATAGCAGATTATCTCTGCCAGCTCCAACACATGTACTGCGCTCAGAAGTGTTTCTATGCCCAGAGGCAGAGTGCCCAGCACCACCCTTCCTGCAAGCCTTGCTATCCCACTACCTGGGAGCACAGGCATCAGAAAGATGCTAGAAAAACAGGTACATGTTTAGTAGAACCATGAAAAAATAACCACCTGCTCCAATAAACAAGTAGCCATGATTCTGAGTTTTTCCACTCGTTTCACTGAGAATGTGTGCTTTTAGAAACAGCTTCAGGGTTGGGGTTTTTTTTACCCCTGGGGTGTGAAAAGGCAGTATATTACATCAATATATGATGGAAATTAACTCTCACTTTCCTTTTTGCCTGGTATATTTTTACTCGATACTTGAAGAACCTATGGAACTTTATTTTAGTAAATTACTCCATCTCTTGAATAAGTTACCCCCTCAGAGTCTCCATCCTTCACACATTATTTTTCTTAATTTTAAATTTATAAAAATTTAAGAAAAAAACCTTTCCTGTCTTAGCAACTATTGAGTGTGTTTATATGGTGCCTAGAAGGAAATATTGAATACATTTTATATTTACACAAATTTCTTCTAATTCAAGGGATGAACCTACTTAATTTTATAATTAGCATAAAATATAGAACTAAAGCCAGGAAAACCTTAGTGGCAATAAAACCAGATACTGCCTACAAGCCTCTCAAATAGTTTTCAAACTTCTTATCTGAGAAATTCTGAAAGGAGCCCTCCTACGGCTGTTGAAAAGGACACAGCCTGCTCCTCTGAACAGGAACATAAAGAAATACTACAATACGATGGGAGGTGCCCATGCAAGAAGCACGCAGGAGAGGTGCAGCAGTGTTGTGAGCTGTGGGAAGGAGTATGCATATAGCAGAGGGAGTCCTTGCCCCATGGCACTTGCCCCACAAAGGCTTTCATCTCAGACCCCAATGTATCCTTACATAACTGTTTTAATATATATTTGTTGATCACTTTTTCCCCTTCCTCTTTGTACACCTTAAAAATCTCAGTTATTTACAGGTTTTCATGCCTGTTCGTGGTGGCTGGGTATACAATTAATCTTATCACTTAGTATTGGAACCTGAATGAGAGTAAAGTTTTCAGATGATTAATGAAGAGTGAGTGACTCAGAAGCGGTTGGGAAGGTGTGTGCTGGTTGGTGTAGGCAGTTCAAACTTGCCTGGAAAAACCTGTTTGAATGAGTAAATAGTTCTTTAAGCTAGGAACAGACTTTTGTCTACAAACCAAGAGAAATTACAGATGAAAGCTAAGGCACTCACTTGAAGACAAAATCAGATTTCTCTCTCCTAAAATTGTTGCTTAATCTGATGAAATCATAAAGACTTGCATAGACTACATCAAAGTATGAACCACAGGTAAGTGGAGAAACCACGTAGGAGAAGCCTGGCTCCTCAGCGTGCCATACAGCAATGCTCCGCTTCATGGATTAGCCTAAGGGGAACATGAAATGGGGAAGGATAAAGTTATCATAATCAAGTGACAGCCATTGCACATCAGGATGCGTTCAGGTTGTCGTGAATCCAGTTGTCTTTATTTGCAAAATAACAGAAATCTCTTCTCACCCTGAGGGACAGGCAGCTGCTCAGTAAAGGCAGCCTGGATTGAATAGATGAGAGACTTTGCTGGCATTGATATAGAAGATAACATCTTTCTGCCACTACATTTGCGTGTGAAACTGAGGTGTTTGCTACTATTGCTGCTCCCTCCCCTGCAACCCATCTGCACTCAGGCAATCCACATAAGCTCAGCAAAGGAAACAGTTCAAGGCAGCAGTGCTCATATATGTTTATAAAACTGTTCCTAATTCTCAGAAAGGACTGTCTTGCAGTAAACCAAGATGGACATATGTAGTAGCTTTTCTAGAAAAGAAGCATTTTCAGGCTCTAAATGATCACGAGGCAAATGCATTGCATTGACTCTAAAGTCAGGGCAAATTTAGCTAACCTTGACTGGGCTGAAATTTCATTAGTGACTAAAAAGAATCTCATTCCTGATAAGAATCAGTACTATAGAGTAGCTGCGTGAGCCATAGCGGTTTCTCTCTGGCACCATATCTTCCTAGAAACATCTTCTCTCTATTAATGGGATGCACACCCTTCTCTCAGATGAGGTAACTTGAGACAAAATCAAGCATGCAGAAGGCCCAAACTGCCGGTTTTGTTGTTCTTTTGACCAGGGTTAGCAAAAATACGTTAAAAACATAGCACTTAATTTTGTTCTCCTAAATGATGATGCACCCTTAAAATTGCTGGTCCTGCAGCATCTGAAAGCATGATACAGTGCAAAATGGAGGAGAAATACAACAGAACTTGGGCACTTGTTCTTCAGTAGTTAAAAGTGTAGCGAGGAGGTATGCAGAGAGTTAAGCATTTCCTTGTGTATAGTTATTGCTTCCTCTGTTATTTTGAAAAGATTTTAGAAAATCCAGGCCAAGTTAAATGATCCCATGTTTCTCCCACCCCCCTTTAATTTTAATAAAGCTGTTTTAAAATAAACATCTTGTACATTTTTAGGACCAGTGGAAAAGTTAAACAAAAACTGATTGCATATAAATGTGAAATTGATTAGACAATTTTGAGAGATTAACATAAAAAATGTGTACTGGAATTCAGTGGAAAGAGGATTTTTGTAAGATTGTAAATTGTTATAATGAAAATAATGAAAGGCCCAGGGCCCCTGCGTCCTCTGTTTCAACCTATGCTGAATAGAACAATCTGTGTAAGGAGACAGATTAAATGTCCAGATGTATACTTTTAAAACCAAGAAGGCTTTAAGTATAGTATTTACATTCTGATAGTTTCCCCTTTTCTGTGAAAATGTCTTGTTTAAGACAGTTATAAAGAAAATGTTGGGGATTTTATAGGTATCCTTTGGCATGCGTAGAACTTACAGCATGCTTTCAAATCTGTTGACTGTATTTATGCCAGCCCTATTCCCATTGTTATGAAGCTTTATAAATAAAAGCTTGCAATATTCCCAAATCCAGACCAATCTCTCCACTCCTGATATGCTTGATGAATTGTGCAATGCATCGGTTTGAAGATATTTTCCCTTGGCGCAAACCAAACCGCTGCTTCTCTTATCTATGAAGCTCAGTCATCCCATATGAGTACACACAACAAATGCACAAAAGTTACTGCTCAGAATGATTCTGACTCTGCTTCAACACAGTCAAATTACCTGAATGCATTACCTGCTGAAGTCACATTCTGTTAAGTGTGTTTGTTTTTTTTTTAGACATTCTTTTTTTCTTTTCTTAAAAGACTCCTGGACTGTTTCCCACCACCATCTGATTAAGAACAAAACAAAACTCAGTAAATGAAACAGTGACCTAAAACTAAGCTTCAAAAGAAACAAATAAACCCTAAAACAAACAAGAGCAAGGGACATGGTAATCTCTATCAAGAATTTGGCTATGATACAACAGTAAAAACTGTCAGGTCCTAATCCATTTCAGATTTGGGACCTGGATTATACTTGTAATCCAAAGATTGCAAGATATCATGGTTTTACTTTGAAATAATGTGGTCATGTACCCTAAAATTAATTGTGAAATCAATCACAATTAGACTATTTATTCAATTATGTATGATAACCTCAACAAATGCAACTTTTACAAAATAATTTGGATGAAATATGGAAACATGGATGAAAAAAAGTTTAAAAAACTGAGAGGCAAAATATTAAATTTAAAGAAATTTATAAAAAGGGGAAGCACGAGAATGTTCCTCCCACCATATTACTGCGCTGCTGCTTTTTGCATTCAGGTACTAAACACTGAGCAAACCTCAGAAACAACAAAGAAACAAGGATAGCTGTCAGACTGTAGCATTTTAAAAATGCTTATGTTGTACATAAGACTATCCTGATTACACAATGAAACATGTGAGACTTCAATGGCTCTTTCTCTTGGTCTTACTGTATCCAGCCTATAAAAGTCATGGCCTTGGTGAAGTGAAAAAAGAGCGGGAGCGCAGTTTTCTACAAGCTCCCAAGAATGCTGCGGCACAAAACTTTACTCATGTCCTGGAAGGGAAAGTTTCCGGATGGGCAGCTGCCCGAGCCAATCCCTCACCATGCTCTCAGGAACATGCTGCTTCGCATTTGTTGTTTTTGCTTCCTGCCTTTGGAGGTCATCCAGAAATGACGTAGCCTGGTGCAACACTATCTGGTGATCCTCCCCACCAATCCCTTGATGTATAGCAGATTATCTAAACCATTTTATCCAATGTGTGGCCAGAATGAGTAATGAAAAACTGTTTGTACAAAGCTTCTGCAATGTGTTGGAGGTGGTTCCCCCGAGGACATTTTTCTTTGTATGTCTTAAATGACAGAGCTTTTTTTTAAAAAAAAAAAAAAAAAGTAAGAAAAAAATGTGAGAACACACAATGAAGCTAAACCACATCCACTTACATGCAGCCAAGCAGGGCTTGAAGATGGATGTATTGTTTCACGTTTGAATTTTGAGTTCACAGGCAGGTTTAAACAATATTTTTCTTAGGCAAATGACAGAGGGGTTTGCTCAGTGGCACTAATCAATTGCCTTGGTTGTACATAGTGTGCTTGCAGACTTGTCCTACCTTTATGAGCAAGACAGCACAGCACACAGGGAAGTCGTGTGGCGTGGGAGTGTAGTTACTGCACATTGTGGCAACACAATGTTACAAAGTTTGGACATAAAACTGAGTTTTCAGTGACTTTTAGATAAAAGCTCTCTTTTCCTGACTAATGAACTACCGGATTCTGAAGAAACAGAAACATTTTCTGTTTAGACTTCAGAGCTTTCCCTTTTTGAACATTAGCATTGTGTGAATTTGTGGGCTGTGCAAGCTCTACAAACGTTGAGTCACTTTGACACAGAAGACTACTATTGTCCTATGTCAGTTATATGCCATTATTTATGGGGGAGGCGCATACATGACTTAGTATTCTAAAAAGAGAGAACAATACAGTCTCCTGCTTCTTTGTGACTAAGGGAACACCTATGGGTTTGCTATGCGTACAGCAGGCAGTGAGGACCAGCCAGGTGCTGCCTGGCAGCACAGCACAGTAAGCGCTGTACAGGAACAGAAACAAACCTCAGGTTTGATGATTACCAACATTCATGCACTTGAAACATTACTACTGAATTTGAAATGCATGGGTTTGTGGTCTGGCTGTTGTACTTGCACTCTGGCCACATATGAACGCATCAGAAGAAGATTTGAGAAAAGCGTGGGTTCAGAAAACCACTCTGCTAGCTGAACTTAAAAGAAAATGGCCTTTCCAAGAGACTGAGGACAGCTTATACACGGGCAATCTGCTCAACATCGTCTGTACTAGAATCAGCTTGTTCCTTCTACATCCTAAGAAAAATATCTGATACGTAATTTATTTTTTCGCGCAAGCGGAATGGAAGAGTAAAGGGCACCCAACCATTACAGAAGCATTGTCACATAGTACTGGAATGGCCATGGTTTGCTATAGACAATCCTTATATAATAAGGATTTATGGCAGAGGAGCGGCACTGTTATCTGAAATACTAGACTACTAAGTTTCTTCCTTGGTCCTCTTACAAATTTGTATAATGCTTTCAGAGTCTGCTGCAGTATGTTTCTGTGCACATGCCATGTCCCCTTTCATGGCTTCCTGCTTTCCTTGTGTGTGTGAAATAAACATGAGATACCTATACTGCTTTCAAAGAGGGCAGGAAAAAAATTTCTCACGGAAAATATTAATTTCATCCTGTTCTCTAACCTGATTAGAACAATTAGCACTAACTAAGCGTAAGAGATCTTTTAACTTAACTCCACTTATTGAATAAATTAAATTGTTTTGATTCATATTATCTCAGGACAGAAAGTATCAGCACAGCGACTACATTACATGCTTACCGTAAGAGAAGCACATTTCTAAGCTGTGGCATCGCTCTGGGGAACTGGTTTCACAGTTGTGGTTCATTTCTAACCCAGTGCTCTGGGCTGCTCTTGTTGCACTTTCATTGATAGATTTGCTCCACAAAAGTGAATCACCATTTCCCCCTGCTGCCCAAGAACGTGTTACTACCAATAAAGCTCCAAGTCTGAACCACAAAGGTCCCACCCAGAATCTGAACTGAGAGTACAAGTCCATGTTCCACCATAAGTAGAAAAGAAATAACCCCCTCAATCTTTTCTGAAACTTGGCCTTAACTTTGCCCAATTCTTACTGGGTTGAGATGCATGCCGCTTTGTTTCATTGTTTTTACTTTGAATCATAGTTTTTATTGAAAAGAAATGAATCTTCTTACAATTTGCTCCAAATTGTAAGTAGACGTAATGTAAGAGGCCAACATCTTCACCATACCCCACCGCAGGTAAGAGAACTAAGGCACGGTGAATTTGGCTCAACTTGCACACAGCGAGGCGTAGCATGGGAAACACTGCTGTAGTGACAGAAGCTGTAACATAAACACAGGAAAGGAGGACCCTGCTGAGCAGCGGGTGACCTCTAAAAGCACTGCGTATTCTTTGCCTCGCAGCCTTGGTATGTCCTCACAGGTTGATGTTTTTGGTTAGCGATGAAGGTGAACAGTGGGAACAAAGGATAGGACTGACGGGACTTGTAAAACTCTCCCTGACGTACATCTGCTTAATCCCCAGCAGCCTACCTAGGAGCTGGACCTCATCTTTTGTCATGTACAGGTGAAAACACATTGGATTCTCTTAGGGAGGTTATAAATAGTGAAGTTCTGACAACAGCACAAACTACTCAAATTCTGTGAAAGCGTAGATAAGATGAAAAATGATGTATCGAACAATGCATTCTTGTCATAAGCAGCTACATTGCAAAACAAATAGCAATATGGATTACCTGCATAAATATTCTCTGTAAAACACAGCTACCTTACAGTGATCATCTACTCAAGAAGGAACCACAGCAGAATAAAATTATAGGGAGAAATTTACTACTGTTAGCTTCACTTTCTTCCATACTGCGTTCCCTTCATAACAAACCAGATTTCCCCCCCCCCACCCCCACCCCGCAGTCTATAAGCAATTAAAGTTTCTTTTTGGGTAAAGATGCTCTCAAGCTAGCTCTGTGAGAACCAACCTTGGACCCAAAGGGCTCAGTGCGGTGTGGAGACCTGGCTTCTAATCAGTACAGTCATGTTCATATGCTGCTGCTTCAGGGTCCAAGATGATTCATCTATTGGAAAACTGCATTGCTGTAAGGGTTGAATTGGTTTGGACAGTGCTAGCCAGGAGATCTTTCACATACTCTACTATATAATATCAACAAGCCCTTAAGGATTTGGACTGGGGTGCAGGTTCCTGGCACGCTTAACTCTCTGGGTTTTGTCTATAAATAACCTTTCAGCAGCAGGTACTAAGTGAATTTTCAAACCCCACACATCATTTACAAGCCTGGTACAAGTTAGTGTGTAAACAAGATCTAAATAGCAACATAATTTAAATCACATTATGCCATTTTTAGTGGTTGTTGAAATTCAAGTTACATTGATTTTAGTAGACTGGCTGAGAAACTACGTTAGTTCAATTTGTTCTCTTCCATTTTAAAGCTGTCTATAGGAAAAGCTTGAACAGGCCCACCACAATGGCTGTAATGAATTCTGATAAATGAAAGTAACGTAATAATCAATTGGCTGGGAAATGTGACCTGAGTATAAACATCTTCTCCCTTCTTTAAGGCTGAGCAAAACTTTTCCCTTTTGATTTCTTTCATTTTTTCATACAGATTAAAACATACAAGAACCACTTACGGGATTCTCAGGGATAATATGATTGTATGATAACATGCACTGCAACTAAAAACTATGTTAAACTAATTCCATGGGCCTCTCCTTTTTGGTGATGTTTCGCTCCATATCTTCTCCATTTACAGACAATAAGCCTTTAAAGGAATTTGGTTTTCCCTCTACAGTTCCCAGTGGAGTTTTCAAAACTTCGAGAATGTAGTTTCAGTATGAAAATATGACTTGTGTTGCTATGTTCTTACGGCACATGTCCCCATAATACTTGGAGTATGAAACAATTTCAGAGGGGACATATTTGATTGCTTTTGAATTTTTATGAGGCAAAAGGAAATAAGAACTGAATGAAGATTTAAATGAAAATGGCAGTTTATTGGAACTTTACGTTTGCAAAGTGTTCATAGACCAAGCAGATTTTTTTTTTTATTTAGGAGAAAAATTAGATAATGAAGCAAAATGGAAATGAGTCCCTGTAGAGCTATAAATATTGCCTCTATGAAAACGGCTTTATCACAAAAACACAGTTGGAAGTTCCCCCATCACAATAATTCAGTGCTTCTCTTCTGCTTGTAATAAATTTATATTCCAATTTGCCTAAAAATTTCTTAATTTTATAATAGGAAAGAGATGGAAGTTGTTTGCCTGTTTTCCAGGAACAACTTCATTAAGTGCTTTCACGTGATGTATGAGTGTACAGCCCCTTTCTTCTGGCTCTCCTATGAGATTTGATGACCATTTAAAGAAATGGCAAGATCAAGCCAACAATATACAAATCCATCTGACTGATGTGAGTTTATAGTGATCTCCTTCCCTAAATTAAGCAAAATGACACGCCAGAATGGAAGCAGTTCCAATAGGAGTGTTTAAAAGCAGGGGTGAGTTCTGATTTTGTATGCACGCAAGGCTTACAAAAACATTCTGCTTTGTTCAGATACTTCAGGAAATCTTCCAGACAGAAGATACAATCATGTTACTGGAGAGATCCATAAAGGCAAAGGAGTACCCACTGAAAGTGGCTCAGACTCGCCTGGAGGGAAGAACTAAACGACCCAACATAGAACTTTGCTGTGATGCACCTCAGCTCCAGTAAGTAAAGGCCAGACTACTCAGATGAGAATTGCATTCGTTACATTGCAATACAAATTCCAGGAGAAACAAGTAAAATCCAAGTAGCTACGTTAAAATAATGGGCCAAAACATCTAATGTTCAATGTGTGTAGCTGCCTTTAGAGTCCCTATCCCAGGACAGTTAAGAGCTCAATTGCTTGTTGGTGGCTGATATCTTTTGGGTTTCAGTCTCATGTCCGAGCTGGGACTTAGGAACTGATTTTATTTCCATTCTGTATGAAACAAGATTTCACTTCAGGAAATACCTAATTATAGAGACACGTTATCCCAGACAAAATTTTGTCTTTTGATGCAAAGAAACCAAACAGCCTAATGGTAAAACTCCTGAAAAAGTTAATTGCAAACAAGAACGAGGCAGCATCTCTTACTGCCTTAGCTAATTTCCAACTATACATTGACTCCAGCACCATCTTTGTGCAGGTTAGCTCATTTGACAGGCATTTTGGTTAGATAGCTGTGGGGGCTTCCCAGCACACGTTGGCATTGGTTTGGTGATCCCTGTGCTATGATCCATTGTATAGTGTGTATTGTGTCTTTCTGGATATACAAGACGACGTCTGAGATACTAGCCTTCCTTCCCTAATGACTGAAGGGTCTTCTGAATTTTAATCCCTTTTATCCTTCTCCAATCCAGTTGGAACACAGTGTTCCAGAAGAATCCTATCGAGTATATCTTATTTAAAATACTGTCTTCAAAATATTCTGGGGGGGGTTTCTCAAGAAATACTGCACCAGGGTTCCTCCCATAGCTGAATTTCACAGTCCAGTAAGAAAATTTTGCTTATTTTTATAAAAAGTAGAAAAACTATTCCCTTTTTATTTTTGTCTCTAACAAATTCCCACTGTATACAACAGCTTAACATACAGTGAGGTTAAAGTAGTACATAATGCTTTAAACTGAGTATTTATATTATTTTTCCTGAACAGTGTTTTATCAGTTCAAAAAGCTTCTATTCAAACAAGGAAGGGGCAATAAATTATAGTTTATCGTACTAGCATCTTTTCACTTTTTCCTAACTCCTTAAACCATAAATCATACAATGCAATACATCATTTTATCAGCCTTGTACCTCCTTAATCAGATCTTGACATTTCCTTTGGCATATCCATATATGAGATTTCTTCAACTTCACACTCTGCTCTCCACATCTATTCTGTCACAAAATATTGTTTTGTATCTAAATTCTTTTATATCCATTCAGATAGTTTTATTCACGTGGCTTTTCATATCACATAAGTCACGCCTGTTCTAGATGGAGGAATTCAGCTGTGAGAAACCAGAAAAACTTCTGATTGCACTGTAGCATTCACTTAGCAGTTACATTTACTATGGGAGCAGATCATCTGCCACTTCAGCTACCACCACACCATCAATTAGGCATGCAAATAAGCTAGTATCAGCATTTTATTAAAAAAAAAACCCACCCAAAACTAAAACAAGATGGCCTTAAATATTAATACACAACTCCAGTCTTATACTCACTCTGAGTCTTGTTCTCTCCCTAATTCCTCCCTGAAGAGCTCTTCCACAAAAATGTCTGCAGCATTATGATTGATATCAGTCCAGTCAGCAGGATTGCATGTATCCAAGATATAAAAGTTGTTTGATTTAGGATGAAAAATGTGCTGAAGCAGAGTGTCACATTATCGCTTCTTCTTCCCACAATTGCCAGTGATGCTGTTAATGTTGCAAAGGGTCCTGTCTAAAAAACTTTGGAAGCTTCATTTAAATTCACTGGAATGTCAGAAAGTCTTTGAATATTTTCTTCAATTAGAGTGAAAGGACATTAATGTGACATACTGAAAACCAAAAAGTACATAGGGGTTCTGAATCAATCGAATTCCTACTAGCTTCTAGGTTATATGAGAGCTTCACAAGCTGTTGCACAGATATTCGGAAGTATTTTAGGCTTAACATACACATAAGTTTTCTGTTGGTCTAATATGATTTCTAATATTTTAACCAAAATGATCATACCAGTACACTGTTTACTGAATGTAGTTATACTGACAGATAACTAGCATATCCTGTTCCTCTTCCTCAAATGCATATGAATTTTGCTCTACCACAGCTCCCTGATCCAGACCAGATTATTTTGGATGCCTTATCTGATCCAAATAGCTGAATGTTATGTTCATCCTAACTGCAATTAGAAATAGAAATTCTGACAGGGAATTTGAGGTTTGGACACTTTTTTCTATCACAGTTTTTGGCTGAGCTCACATCTCAAATAAAATGTATTTTCTCAGGGACAAAATCCTATCTGAGAATGTAAAACTATTTGTTAATTCACTTTTTAAGGATTTTTTGCTTTTAAATAATTTGTTTAGTGTATTTCTCTCATGTGGTTTAAAGCAAGAAGGAATTCAGCCCGATAGCTCAACTGTAATAGGGAAAGAAAATGTCAAATGAACTACTTCTTTGTAACATGTAAATGTTATCTGAGTTTGCTGTTTATTTAAAAGGAAGTGCTGATGTTGGCACTTGTTTTCTCTGCGTGCTGCCAACTTTGTAGTTGAAGGGATTAGACAGAAAACAAATTAATAAAGTCTTCTTTTTCTGCGCTGAAACAACTGGGACTATCCCAAAACAACTTAAAGTGGGTTTTGGAAAAAACAATCTTTCTTATATCCTATAGTGCACTAAGCAATTAATAGCACATTAGACAAAACACAAAGTTGACAGTATTAAAGAGAGTTTACCAGCTCAGTGACTATACAAGAAGATTCACCACATCTGCATTGATAAGCCACTGGAAGAAATGTGGCTGATACCAGCTCACAGAAAATCTTGATTTCAGAGCTCCACATTCAATGGTTATTATGGCAAGTTATTCTTGTTCCGATTAACATGCTTCTGCACCAAATCTAGACCGTTTGGCACATCCTGCTGCACAAGTTTAAGCTCTCATGAACTACACCAACACTTGCCAGTAACATCCACCCCAAACGTATTCTACAGGACCACAGGCAAGTGCTCAACACGCCCGTGCTAGCCCTAGAGAGGCTACGCTAGTGAGAGGCTGCAAGTGAAGAAGATAGCAATTGGAGAGATCTATCAAAGCAGAGTGGCTTAGTCTGCTGCCGAAGATCAACACGAGCAAGAAATCACCGCTTCTTATAGGTGCTATACAAGCTGGTTTGGCAAATAGGTTTCATATTGATTCAGTCCAAGACAGCTGTTCAAACCCTGCCTGAAAGCATGACCTGTCCACTGTCAAAAAAGGAACGTGGTGAGGGACTGCTAAAGTTATGTGAGCAACCTGTCCCCTTCTCTTTTTTCAGGCTTGTCACTGAAGTTTACACCATAGATGACACCTTACAGACCTTAAAGCGACGTCTGCAAGAAGCCCGTGACACTCTGCAGATGCTAATCCTCAACAAATCAAACCTGGAACATGACATTTCTGTGAAGGCAAACTCCTTCTTCATTGACAAGAAGTGTATGGACATGCGCAAAGTCTTCCCCAGCACCCCACGGCTCATTGGCTACATTTGAAGAGTGACCTCTGATATCTTCACGCATGATATAAAAGTTGCAGAGGTTGCAAATACTTCCTGAAGGAAATCACTATTACTCTGTTTTCTCAAATAACGAAGTCCTATAGAAATAAACTAATGAAAATTAATATCATGCCTCTTTCCTTTGAACAACCTCGTATTCTCAGCTGTAGCTGCTACTAATTCAAATAGAATTAGTAGACTTATTCTACCAGAATCAGACCACACTAAAGTAACCAGACAAATATTGCAAGACGCATGTGAGTTACTAGCTAGAGAAAACATTAGACTGAAATGCAATACTTCAAGAGAATTAGTACAGTACAGGATTTAACTGTTCAGGATAACCTGCCATCTGCATTTCAGTCCTTGTCTGGAAAAGTCCAGTTTAAATGATTCCCCCATTCTTACACTCTCCCACTGTCTAGCAATGCCAGATTTGCTGTTTGGAATTAGAGGAGGTTGAAAAAACTTGATTCACAGAAGCTGAAGGGCAATTTCAGGGCAACCACTTCAGGTACATGTGTAACCTGTATTCATCGAGAGGGAATATTTCCATTTCTACCTCTTTTTTTCTTTTTAATTTGATTTGTGACTGACGTGATATTTGCCTAAGTCTGAAAGGTCTTAACTATTTAGAAATATGTGCTATTGATCATTAGATCTCAGAGGAGTCACATTCATAAGCAAAGACAGTACCATTGCTCTATTGTGACTAATGAGAAAGTTAAAGACAAAGTGGGAATAGAACCTGTGTACAGCAACATGATGTGCTGAAAGTGCACCGAAATTGTCCTTCAGTCTGTAAGTGAAGATTGCTCAGCTTTCCAGTTCTTGATGGAGCACTGCTCTGTGTAGTGGAAAGGAGAAGGATGGAATGGGCTTTGAGATCTGACTTTTCTGGCTGACAGTTGAAACACATTAACAATGCAGTAATCCTAGTAAAGGATTTGAGGAAGAACTAGTTTTAACTAACGGTAAAGCAGTCTGACTGCTTTGGACAAAATGGAGTAATAATGTTTTACTGTTATTTGTGTTTCTTTCCTGGATTTACTCACACTTATTTACAGAGTAACTGGCAAACTACACCTCTAGTAACTGAGCTGTTTCCTGCTACCTCAGGGTCCTCTCTACGGGGCAGCTCTAGGAACACACAAAACGCATTTTACGCTGGACCAAAGCCAAACCCGAAACAATGCTAGATTTGAAAGTCTCCTGACTAAACTGGCTCTGTTCCTTATCCTTTGTTTTGTGTGGGTGGTGGCTTAATCTAGCAACCAATAAAAGTGCCATTGCTGAGGCACGCCGGGCTGAGCGGTGCTGATACTTCCTTGCGAGTTAACCTCGGTTTTCGCTGAGCATGGCTGTGGCTGAGCCATCTTACTACATTTTAACTGAAGGAGAGAAATCGAGCGTATCTCCTGGCTATTGCATCAAACCATTTACACATAGAAACATATCATGTTTCTAAAGATTTAAAATCATGGGAAACCATTTATGAACACAGGATTGGGAAGTGACATCCAGGCCTACTTGTGCGACTCATTAAACCCATCTCACATTGACTACACTGCATCTTGATTTTCTGAATGAGGATAACACCGCAGTCACGCTGCACATGAGTATGGACAGGGCAGGCTGCCCCATCCAGCAAGCTGATGCAAAACAGTGGCTTTTTGGGAGGAATTTCTCCAGATATAGGGAAAGTTCCAGAAGTAATTTGTGTTTGTATATTGCAATATATGACTGCAGAGCAGTTCAAGGGGTCCCCAGTGATGTGCTGCTGGAGATAGGAGAAGCTCAGTTACTGAAGACTTCACTGGAAATCTGGTTTGAATTAATAGTCGTACCTTGCTGTTTCTTACTCGGAAACACTTCACAACAAACTTCTATCACAGAACCCTCCTTGGGACATGACTTTAGGTGGGAGGAGTGAGGAATCTCACTGCTTTGTTTCCCAGCAGGGAAGACTGTTACCACTGGTAACGTTTTCCTCCCCCTCTATGCCTTTGTATGGAGGCAAGAGAGATTTTATCACTTGCTTCTGTTACTACCAAACTGTAGAATAAAGCACTTGATTTGCATTTCATATACTATTTTTACAATGTATGAAGAATAATATTTGTGTTGAGCTGTTAAATATTGACAATAGTCCCACCCTATTTATCAAATACTGACAGCTGACCAAGCAAAGGAGTAAGAGTTATTTGGAAATTTGGATCTTCTTGAAGCCTTTAAATACATTTCTAGAAGTTGGAGGCTTTCCCAGTTCACACAGCTACTCTAATAGCTAGAAATAGTTTCTCCCCTCCTTATGCCAAGAACTCAATTAAGAAATATATAGCAGAAGGGAGGCACTTTTAAGAGAGCTGAGTTCTTTTAACAGTTCTGGACAGAAGAAAAAAGGAAAAAAAAAAATATCTTTGTTTGAAAACAATCAACATCAGTGAAAAGTCAGCCTGAATCAAAGCTCTGAATTTGAAAATTTGGGGGCTTTGGGATGGAGATGGTGGGGCTGAACAATAGTTCCGAACATCACAAATTCCAGCTCCTTCCTGACTGTGCCTTTGTTCAGCAGTGTTCTCTCCAAGACCTCGGCTCTGCTTTTGGGTGGAGTACTCACTTGGTACATTGTCAGTGCAAACAACACTGAACTTGTTTGAACACAGTGTGAACTCCTACTAAGAGTGAATTCCTAAAACCATGGATCTCTGACAGTTAGTACTGTTCTTTGAGAGCATCATTTTGCACCAATTCCCTGAGATGCAGCTACCATCAGCCAGAATAAATTTTTACTGAGTACTGCAAAAATAATAATACCGTACAAAAATCATCTTCTTCCCTAACTATAACTGACCAGAAGATACTAAGTATATTATCCTAGTGGAAAAAAACCTCAGTGAAGAAAGTGCTCTTGTCATTCATTAGTAGTATCCATGCATGCAGCACATTTCAGTTTGCTAATAGCGCACATCCTCTTTTTAAAAGTAAACAGTTTTCTTTAGGCTATCAGAAAGAAGGAGACTTCCATGGACTTAGGCTAAAACCTATATAAATCCAAGAAGACTAGAAATAAATCACCATTTACTTCTTAGAAGTCAAGGTAGGTGGATAATGCAGAAAACCTGGATTGTAGTCTTGTTCTGCCACTGATTTACTATGTAAATGAATTTACACTCATCCTCCAGAATGCAGTTAATCCTGGTTGTGATGGGAATACGTCAAAGGAAACACATTTCTAAACCATAAAGATACTCACCAAGATAAACCTGAGAATCTCTTAAAAAAGACCTCAGAATATAAACATTCTTCCAGCTTTTTTTTTCCACAGATCTCTCTTCTTATGAACTAAATCATTAATTATTGTACTCACATGCAGCCACAGACATCAAGAAACAAGATCTACTGTATTTCCATGTATAAAACCAGAAATTTAACATGCAGTTCCATAATACTTGAAAGATAAGATCTTTTAAATAGCAAATAGACTAATGCAGAAAAGACCAAAACCTGTCCCTGCCTGTTTCAAACAATGAGATAATTTTATTTCCAGACAAGCTGTTTCCTAACGTTATCTAAACTATAGCTCATAAAAGTTTATGGACTGGGCCTCCAAATAGAGTAAGAAAACAATGGATCTAAGTATCTTCACTAACAATAATCCCAGTTCAGTGGCACAAGGTTACTGATTATAGTGAAAGTATCTTATTTTACCCAGATCTACTAGTAGTTTACTAGTAGGGTTTTTTTTTGTTCTTTTTTTTTTTTTTTAAATTTAAAATCACAGGAAGGAAGCAGAATTTGTCATGTACAGATGAAATGCCTCGCCACACAGAATTTACAGATGGCGTCCCCAGTCAATCTATGTGTTGGTGCTCATATGACAAATCTTTTCAGTGTAGCTACTGACATGGGTAAGATCTGGCATTTGCTTTCAGCACAGGATATTAAGGTGTGAATAACAGGAGACAAGGAATATTAACTATGGAGACAGAAGAGTGCTGAGTTTGGGAATTTGCATTTAAATACCATTACAGTTTGGTAATAGAGTTGCACAACTGCACTTTTTCATAACATTACTGTATCTTAATTTTATTAAAGGGGGAATAGCATGTGAGGCACCTCTCAACACCTGTTTGTTTTTTTTTTCTGCCTTCCTATTGGTGCATTTTGGTATTTCCATTTTTACCAAAAGTCAAGGAATGTCCAGTTCGGTATTTACTTACAGCACGTGCAGACCCACTAACGTAATAAGAAATCCCAAATCAAATGAAGAATTATATGCTAAGTTCGGTAAGTAACTACTGTCTTGGTCAAGCTTATGCGCTGACTTAGATCTCTGCAATACTCAATCTGAAGATATGAAGTTGGAGTCAAAGCTTCAGGTCTTCACTCTGTGGCTGCTTCAACAACGCTGATTTCATGGAATCACAGAACAGTTGAAGCAGCCTCTGGAGATCATCTAGTCCAGCCATCCCCTTGCTCAGAGCAGAGTTAACCAGAGCACATTGCTCAGTGCCACGTCCAGTCAGGTTTTGAATATCACTAAGAACAGAGACTCCACAACCCCTCCGAGTAGCCTGTTCCAGTGCTTGATAACCCTCACAGTAAAAAAGTTTTTTTCCTCAAGTTTAAATAGGATTTTGTTTATTTTCATCTGATCCTCCCCTACCAAGCATAAGTCTTCCTTGCTCCAGACTTTCCCACTGGCCTGAAGAACCTGAGGTTTCTGAGGACATACCTTACCAGTAAAGATCAAGGGTGAAGAAGGCATTGAGTATCTCGACCTTTTCCATATTGCTGTCACTAAGTCCCCTGCCCCATTCACCCAGTAGGCCCTCATTTTCCTTAGTCTTTCTTTTGTTGCCAATACACTTGTAGATGCCCTTCTTCTAGCTCTTCACGTCCCTTGTGAGATTTCAGCTTTCCTGACCATCCCCTCATGCTTGGACAGTGTCTCTGTATACCTCCTGGGTGACCTGACACAGCTTCCACCTCTTATATGCATCTTTCTCATGCCTGAGCTTTGTCAACAGCTCTTTGTTTATCTGTGCAGGCCTCCTGCCACCTTTGGTTTATTTCCTGCCCATTTTAATAGACCATTCTCAAACTCATAGGTCATCGTTGAAAAATTAGTAGGATCTCAGTGACCTCTCTCTCAGGGACCATATCCAATAGGATCCCTGAACAGGTCCAAAGTCTGCTCACCCAAAGCCCAGGCTTGTGATCTGTTTGGCTTGTTTCCTTTCAGAGCCTGATCCTCAGAATTATGTTCCTTAAAAGAAGGAAATAAAAAAATCCACAACCTGGATATCTCATGTGAAACCTCCAAAATTAAACATAAGAAGTTAAGCCTCTCCCGATGGCAGCGCAACAGAAGAAAACCCAAACATTATTTAAGCCTGTTCCGTAGGTACTAATTCTCTTCTTTTCCCCACGAGAATGGAGGTTGGGTATCATTAAGTCAGAAAAACTTGGGGAACCCTCCCCTTTCACACTCTCCTTTTCAGTTCAGTTTTTCTTTTTCATTGGTGAAACTTGGTCTTCAGCATGCTTCTCCATGCTCTTCTTCGGAGTATATGCTGTGCGTTCTTTGAGACAGACCCAGCAATTCAGCATAACTTCCAAGCCTGTTTTGCTTCACTCACTGTTTGCAAAACTACACATCTATTATTCATCATTCTTAGGAGATAGGAAAGAAAAACGTAGGTTGATACTAAAGTGGTGCACCCACCCTTCTCCCTGAGGAAACCATCTTCCAAAGTCTTCCTCATCCCATGCGTCAGCTTAGAAGTCTTTAACTAGAAGACACTGCTCATTCCCTAGTATGGAGGAACTAAGTATTAGCTACTTGGAAAAATAATAATCTCTCAGAAGACCTATTTCTGAAACCATATTGAGTCCAACCATTTCAAACCAATGTCCTTGGGCCTTTTAAATTTGAATCTAGACACAATCTGAACTCTTACACATCCCCAATCTATGCTACTACTTTTGCCTCAGAACATGATCAATGATCATGATCATGATCTTGTACAGCAGTAACACATAGGAGCCCCAAGAGACCTGTATTTTTCACTCTGTATAGACATAATGTCATTTTCATTAATCAAAACACTTTATAATGACACACTCACACACAAAAATGGTCAGAATCAGTGAGTCCCCTGGAACAGTTAATGACTGCAGACAGTGTGAACTCCAGGGTAGGATGGTCAATACAACTGACCAAAAAGGATTTTCTGAGATTCCCGCCCCCCCCCGCCCTCCCCGCCATGATTTTAAAGCATTATGCTCATGCATTTCCCTAATACAACAGAACTCCTGATAGCTTTTGGAAATGATGGCAAAGTGCATGCATCTAAACTATGTTCAGAGATGAGATTTCAAATTTCTGTCTCCTTGAATCCTGATAAGAGAATTTTCGGTTGAATGATTGAGTTTTTAACCCACAAGCAGCTATGATACATGCTTGTCACTACATGCAATGATTTATTGGCTCGTTTTCTTTCATCGTTGTGAGTGAAAGCATATGGGGCAACACATTCTATAGAAGAGATTCATGAGAACAGAAGAATTGTAACACAGTAGAAGTAGATGTACTAGTAACAAACAAAAGCAAAAGCAGATGGCTCTGGACCTGGATTCCAGCACCAAAGTAGTAGTTTACATGCTACCATGAAATTTTCAGCTTATTTCTGCATTTCTTCCCCCCAAATTCTTTTTTTGAGAAAGAAACCCATCCCAAGTAGATTAGAGGCTTCTACTTTAAACCAAGGGATTAAATTCTTACAGTAAAGACACAACCAATTCCAACAATGAAAAATAAATAATGCGTTACTGTGCAATAAAGAGTTTAAATTTATACAGGATGTAAACCAGCAAATCTTTCTTCCAAAGCAAATTGCTTTGAAATATTAGAGAATGGTAGAAATTTCAGTATCACTGAATTATGATCCCACATCATGTAAGAACATGCTTGCTCTCCTCAAGTCATAAAATAACCACTGGCTCCTTATTATGTGCATTACCTGTTCAGATCTGTTCTCTGGCCTCAGGCCTGCTGAAAACCATGCTATAAAACAAACCTTCTATTAAAACTTAGTCAGGAGACAAAGATACAGGTCAGACTGGTCTAAGTATTATTTGATGAAGGAAAGGCCCTCCTAACTATTTGGACTTTATAGCTCTAGTTATTTTTCAACTGGAATCCATAAATGTTTATCCAGTCTTCCTATGATGTCCTTTGATCTCTTACATTTTTTATTTTTAAAAACACAGATAACATTCTTGTATCCATATTAGACAAATAAGTAGAGGAGACAACACAGTGGTTTGAACTTTTGTTTGGATTTTCTCTCAGGATTTATAAACAAGGCAGTCCTTCATTGGTTGCCAATGCAAAGGCATTCAAGCTTATATAAAATACCCATGCTGACCTAGTGTATTTAATGCAAAGCAGACCTATTCTATACATATGAGACTCCCGATCACTTTTGTTTGTTGCTGTTTTAGTTTTGCTTTTTTCTAAAGGCATTTACTGTTGTATTATGATCACCAAAGCCTCCGATATTGAATGGAATTTTTAAAGTGGAAAAAATTGAAGGGAAATATGTCTAAATAAACAAGGCAGAGATTGTCTCCTGGTGGGAAATTTCTTAATGTTGTGAAACAAACATTCATAAGAAAATTCAGCCCAAGAAAACCAGGCTTTAAACAAACAAAAGACAGTCGTGAAAATAATCTCCAGGTCAGAGGGCAACAAGGAAAGTGTGGTCAGGAAGGTGGTGGGACAGCGAGTGTCAGTGGGTCCCCACTCTCCGGAGTCTAAAAGCCCATCACAGTAATTCACAGCCACGTGGAGCTGGCACAGCAGGAGCAGGGCGCTGCGGTGACACCGTGGGGTCCTGAGCAGCACAGGCTGATGCACTGAACCGCACCGCAGTTACGGTCCCGAAAGCCATCCTGCACGCTGCTCATCGCCTGGGTCATGGGCATCCTGCAACAACCCCTGCGAAATGCTCCTTGTGGCTTATGCATCCTGGTTTGGTCCTTTGCTTTAGCATGCAAGAAGGAGAAGCATTTATTGAACAGACATCTGATATAGTAGGGCTCATGCTAAACATCTAGGCACTTGACGTGCCATGGCGCAGTTAGGGCACCGTAGGAGGAAGAGTAACATTGTTTTAAAAGCTCAGCTTCAGAAACACACACAGTCATGTTATTACAAACATGCAACAAAGAGAGGAGTGTATTCATCCCCTCATCTCACATCTGTGCCCTGCAGGCAATGTTCTGACAGAAGTCTGTGAAACTTGTACTCGCAGCTATCTCAGACAGCTCCACCTACGGCTGTCTCAGCCCTGGCTCTCCTAGCGCCTGACACGGCGCCAGAAATGCGTACGTGATCTCCTAATGTTCCTACGCAGTACTAGCTTTGTTTAACTAGCAAGCATTTACAAACATACCATACAGGAAAGCAAGGTATACATGAAAACGGGCTCAGGAGTTTTATTTGCATCTGTTGTGTTCATTTGCGTACGCTGCACAGTGATCTAACTGCTGAATCCCTCAGGGAAGGGCTGCGCTGCTGCTCAGTCCTGAGGGAGCTCTAATCCAGCCCTATGTCCAGGCAGTTTGTGATACTTCTGCACTGCAGACGCTACTGTGACTTCAGCCCATGGACTGAGCTGATTAAATGTTAACCAAGGATTTTGTACATGTTTTACAGCCAAAACTGAGCTCCATGCTACTATGGTTACTGCATTACCTCCACCAGTTGCAGTATTGCTGGATGCTTTCCTTACAGGCTATCTGTCCTGTTGGCCACTCCCTCCTCCAGCATCAGCATCTTCTAGACCTTGAACATCCTAACCCATAACTGGCACTAGCAGTCCCGCTGTTTTCCACTGGCACCAGATTCCTTGTCCCAGGGTCCATTCCTAATCCCACTCCTTTGAAGAACGGAAAGGGCCAGCTGCAGAGCTCAGCCAGACATCCTTTATTAAGGGAGCACGCGAGGCAGCAACCACCAGGCTGGTCTATTGATGGCTGAACAATAGCTGGTTGGAACCCAGCAGGTGGAATTCAAATTCAGCTACCCACAAGCATCCTTACATGTTACACACATTTTACTAGATTGCAGGATACATTGGCTATCTGGCTAAGAAGCATATTTGCCTACACAAATCATTTTCTTGGCATGTGCTTTTTGCTGCTTTTGCAGCTCGCTTGTCTTATGAGCCATCTATACATATTGTTAAGTTGAGCTACAGGTCCCTCATTTTCAATAGCCTGTCAACATTAACATTGAGTAGCATCGCACAGCACCATGCAGAGTACTTCAGGGATCTGCAGTAACTGACAGGTCCCCCATTGATTATCAAAGCTTTTACAATTCTGCTTTTTACAATTCTGTTTTTACAAAGCTTTTACAATTCCTCTATGCCAAGGTCCACTGTAACCACTGTTGCAGAATTATGCAAAGGTAGAAGAAGTGGTTGGTGAAGACACCAGAAAAAACTCATTTGGAAGAACACAGCAATTTTAGCTTCATTACTGCTGATGGCTCCAAGCAGGAACAGTGGTATTACTGGTGGCTGGAGACATGCACTCATGAACTTTTGCATAATGCGTCAGATCTGCACAAGCAAGCAGCCTCTCTTCATCCTCCTGTAGCAGAGTACATATTTGAGTGAACCATGACAGTACTGAAAGGGACAGCTTTTTTTGTCAGGAAACCAACTATCTTGGTTAGCTACTTCAGATACCATGACAACTGCTTTAGTATTGGCAGGTCAACAGTTCTAGCCACGGTGGAGACTTGTTATGAACATCATTTACCTCAGTAATGTACCTGAAACAAACACCTGCCTCTCAGATAGATTTTCAAACGAGAATGGAATTAGTGATGACTGCTACACATCCTACCTTGGACCCTTTGAAGGAAGGAACAAGAAACTGCTTTCTCTGCAGGGTTTGGGGGGGCATGGAGATCCCTGGGCACAGCCTCGTTAGAGTTTCACAGATCCTCGCAGCCTGCACAGTGAGGAGCCACTGAGAAAGCTCAGTTACACGTGTAGCCATTGCAGAAGTGGGGTTGTGCGCTCTTACTGGTTCGGTCTAGCTCGGTTGAACTTGCTGCTGAAACTGCAGTTGCTTGTTCTAACCTGCCTCTAGCACGCTCTAGTCTGTGCCACTGCTGCTCCCTATCCACGCACCCTTCCCTGCCCCCTCTCCTTGGGAGCTGCAAGGCACAAGCTCTCCTCTTCCCGCTGTTACTGCTCTCTGCTTGCTCGGGCTCAGTGTCCCCACTTCACCTTTCTCCTATACGGGAGAGCACAACCGTTGCTGGGCCCCTCCCTACCGCCATCCGACACACAAAAGAAAGGGCACCACTGCCCCTCCATTTCACGCCGGAAAATACGTATCAAAGAGACTCGGGGAAAAAGCTGTTGGAGGGCAGCGTCACACGCACTGCCCGCACAGCGCAGCCTCCTCGACCTTTGCAAACACATACATACTCCTACGAAGGGGGCAGGGCGCAAAAGCAATTAGCTTTCCAGCTGAATTTTGTAACTAGAAAGTGCCACCCCAAGCTATGGAGGCTCAGGGGTGCTACAGAAATTAAGTGACATATAACCGGTGTTCAAAACGGAGAGTTTTATAACTACTAATGGATGCCCTGTACCACACATCAAAATACTTGTCTCCCTTCCAGAATCTTAAAGCTGAGATTATTCCTTAAGTCTACTGGAAAAAGGAAGAGTTCATCTGTGCGTTGGACTGAGCATGAACGGACCGATTTGCCCAATAAAAATATCAGTTCATATATTTCTCCTCATGTTTGTTAGTCTGAGCAGACAGAGTGCAGGTTTGCAGCTAGATGGAGGAATGCCTTTTAAAAATGTACTCTGAACACTTCATTAAAGATTTTTGGCGCAGCTGAGGTTTCCTGTGTCCTGAACGCTGAACAGACAGTAAGTGCCTAAGCAAACAATGGTGTTTTACTAAAGTCACAACTCTATACAAAGAAAAGCTCAGGAATAATATGGCCTAGCATAGAAGTTAAGTGTCAGGGGAGACCGCTGAGCAGGTTTGGCTTGTTTGTTAACCTGCAAGTGATGTACAAGGCTTTGCCGCTAAACAGGTCATCCAAGGGTGGGTGGAAAAATATTAGTTTTTCCCTCATCTGCAGTTTTTGCAGGAAAGTTGACAGACTTGCCAAGCAGACAGCCCTAAATGATACATTATTTTTTGTACCCCAGCTGAAAGCATTTACGCAAAAGAACTGCTACCTGGCTCTCCGCAGGGACAGTTAAATTAGTGCTACGGATTGGAGAGCTTCGCAAGTTCCATACATAAACATTTAAGCACTGTGATTTATTACTAGTAGATAGCTCCACCATGTTAATGTTAATCTATCTTTCAGATTCCAAGAGCAGCAGAAGAACTATTCTTGGTATGACAACATTTACAACAGTTTATGCAGCCAGATTTACCGACTTAAGGCCATCACTTTGTATTCAGGCCTGTCAGAGTCTTGCAGAGTCCCCTGGCACACGGCCCTGAGCCTGGTGGCAAGGAAGTGTAACACCTTGAGCAGAGCAGAGGCAGGGCGCTCTGACTGGGGAATATCCAAAGCACAGATGAGGGGAAGGGGGAACAACTGATGAGACAGCGACAGACTTTTTCTTTCTGAGCTGAGCAATATGCAGGGCTTTAGAACACACTTCCAAAAACCAGAACAGCTAAGATATGAGCTAGGCCCCTCACTACAAGACAGACATTGAGGTGCTGGAGTGTGTCCAAAGAAGAGCAATGAAGCTGATGAAGGGTCTAGAGCTGAAGTCTTATGAGGAATGGCTGAGGGAACTGGGGCTGTTTAGCCTGGAGAAAAAGAGGCTGACTGTAGACCTTATCACTCTCTACAACTACTTGAAAGGAGGTTGTAGCGAGACGGCGTTCCATCTCTTCTTCCAAGTAACAGTTGGCAATAGGATGAGAGGAAACAGCCTCAAGTTGCACCAGGGAAGGTTTAGATTGGATATTAGGAAAAATTTCTTCACCAAAAGAGTTGTCAAGCACTGGAACAGGCTGCCCAGGGAAGTGGTTGAGTCACCATCCCTGGAGGTATTTAAAAAATGTGTAGGCATGGTGCTTAGGAACACGGTTTAGCAGTGGAGTTGGCAGTGCAAGGTTAACAGTTGGACTCAATGATCTTAAAGGCCTTTTCAAACCTAAATGATTCTACCATTCTGAGTGCAAACGAAGAAAGGACAAAATGATGCAGATTTAACACAGGCAGAAACCATCCAGTAACCTGATCTCTTCCCCTGAGAGGGCAACTTATGTATTTTTTCTTTTTAAACTAGGGAAACGTAGTAGATCTTGTCTATCTGGATTTTTGGTATAACACTTTGTAACTCATGGGGAATTAACTCTGTTGAAGGCAATACTGAGTAATACAAGAATTGTTAGGTAAGGAGCTGGCCAACATAAGGAGTTTTACACTCAGAAGCTGCGCTCTGGTTTCCCGCTGCCTCTAGTTCCTTGGTTGGGCTGCTGGGCAAGGACCAGTCTGGCCTCTCCTGCATCCAGAAGAAATGCATGTGATCAACCAACCACAACACAGTGGTAACAACTGGTCAAATAACAGTGCTGAGTTGCCTGAATGCATCCTCTGGAATGTATGATTTCCTTCAGGTTTGGGTACCTAACTAGAAGTCATTTAATCAGAATCATGCCATGTATCCTCTTCCCCATACCTCCGGCACCCTCCCCAGTACATGCTGAAACTTTGTTAGAGCTGCTTAACATTTTATCCTTACAGTTCCTTTATTTCTCAGCTAAGATTGTTTGATTTAAAGGAAGCCCCCCCCCCCAAAAATAATCTGCAAGGACTGCAGTGAACAGTCATTTTCCTGATCATTTTCCATCAGCTAAGCAGCATGAAGGCTGGAGTAGCCCAAGAGAGCTCCTAGCCTGTCTTTGTGTCTGCTTTTATCATTTGATGGGTTAGGCTCCCTTTGCTTTTCTGCATTCCTGTAGGCATTAAAAAGTCTGAAATGGAGCTTGTGGCATTTCTCCTTTGTGGAGTTTCTCCTTTTACACCAGCTGATTCTTGGTTTGGTAATTCTGCTCAGAGGAAGACTCTGCTAGCTGTTACTGTGAGGGAGGCAGCTTTATCCCACAATGTGATTTCTGACCCAGCTGCAGATCCTCTCAAGAAGCCAAGAAAGACTAATTCTAGCATGAGCTAACAAGCATACCGTGATCCTATCAGCCATTGGGAAGAGCACCTATTCTCACCATTCCTCTTGGGATGTGTTTAGAAAAATTACTTTGCAACACTCTCAGCTTTGTAAGTAACCACAAAAAGACCCTCCAAAACAATTTAGAATTAAAAAATCCAACCCAACAAATAAAACATGCAGTAAATGGAAACAAATGCAATCCTGCATCAGTAGCTCTATGTTTATACAAAATTGTTTTCCAAGAATGATCCAGAAATTACAGCTCTGCAACGAGTGGTTTAATTTTTTTCCCCCTTTTCATTCCAAATTCAGATGACTTTCATTTTTCAATGCTCATCTTAGAACTGAAATCTTAAGATTTCATTGAAAAAAAAAATTAACACACTGGGGTTTCTGAAACCAAACTCAAACAGGTACACCGCTACTTTTGAAGGACAAGTGGTGGGAAAGGAACAGATCTCACCAAGTGGGAAGAGTAATTTGGAAGAAGTTGTAAAGGAGGTGGGGGGAAGCATACTGGCAATACAGGGACGGGGAAGATGTTCAGAGAAGGAGTTACAGGAATCAGCATAATTTTATCACATACACAAGTGAAGTAGAGAATGTAATAGTTACCATCCAAATTCCTTCTTTCAGAAGGCATTTCCTTCCTGCCTGACGAATTCAGCAATGGCGGCTTAAGCAAATTGTGACCTTTGCTTTTCAGCTTGTCTCAGTAATGAAGTGAAAGAATTGCAATGAACAGCATTAGCTACAGTATAAATATACTGTTTTTTCAGACTTAGGCACTGACAATGAGATATTCCACACCTGCAATTCAGTCTGTGGTATATAGTTATGCTAAGCATTCTCACTGCAAAACTGTATGTGCTTTACTATGTCCACCCTGTTCCCTCACTTGCCTGCTTCTGTACAATAAACAGCAGATTATGGTCTTAGCTCATGATTCTATGTGTTGAGATATTTTACAGTTCTTTCCCAGGCCACTATAGCAGAACAAGTCCGTCATTTGGAAAGACTTATAGAAAGTATGTTGAAGGGGAACCAACATTTGAATTATTTTTGCCTGCTTCCTCATAGCAAAACAATAAGGCTGCACCAAACTTAGAAGTTTGCAGTTCCAGCCGAATGCTAATTTTAAAGCACTTCCATAGGTATGTTGAAGCTGAAGATCTGGATAATTCACTTGGCAAATCACACAAAGTACAATTTGTAAAAAGAAGCATGTATCCTTCCTTTGTGAGTAGAAGGAAATGACACTTGATAGCTCATCAGTTAGAATCACTCACAAACAAGTTTTGTTGATGTTAGTTATCAACGAACCAGCCATTGCTTATAGAAGTCTGAGTAATGACGGCTGAATATTGATTCTGGATTCAATAGATCTAGTACCATAGCTATGGCAACACATTTTTTGTGATGGAAAGTCCTATTCTATTATTGTCAAAGGCCTTCAGCACCAAACCTGTGAACAAGCTTATACAAGAGTAAGGTGGTTTGGTTGTTTGGTTTGTTTAAGTGTGCTCCACTTTCAGTAATGACAGTAATTAACAGTCAATTGCTTCTTTAATTGCTCTTTTACTCATTGGACCCTTCAATCTTCATGATTTATGTGCTATAGCTCATCAGTAGTCCAAATGCTGAAGTAGTTCGTCACACACAGAAAATGTGAGTGACATTTCTTTCTTCAGAAAGAAACAGTCTAGGATTTATATTGGGTAGAGAAGTTTGCAATGTATGACTCTCTAGGCATTTCTAATTGTTCTGAATATTTCTCATAAACCATATCATTACCAAATAAAAATCAAACTTCTCACTTGTTATTTCTTGCAAAACTAGGAGAAAATAATCTGTTCTACAAGTCTTCTGCATTCTTCTCTTGTTTAGAAATGTCAGGGTGTAAACAGAAAACAAAGTAGTAGCTTGTTTCCATTTTTGCCTCCCAGAGTGCACTGAACAAGTGGCCTCTTACATACTGGACACCGGGAGGAAAAAAAAAAAGGATTCAAGTAATTAAAATGGCAATTTTATTATTTTCAGACTTCTCACATACAGAACATTCCTCAATATTAGCAAAGCTAACACCCATTTATTTTAAAAATAAAATTCTTCTGAGAATCTAAAAAAGCCTTGAGGAATTTACTCCATATCTCTAGGACTAAAGATGCCCAATGTTTCTATACAATACTACTCACACTAATCTTCCCCCTAAATAGCATTCTACTTGCCAAGATTTTTTTTTTCCTGTTCCTTAGAAAACAAACAACAGCTTGTTTTGAAAGAAATATTAAAGGAAGCAAAGGAGTTGCGGTGAGCCAAAAGTCCTCCTTTCTCCACCCTCACTGTACTCATCTGGAAAGCATCTGGCAAACAAATCCATTGATAGTTTAGAAAAGCCTTTTATCTGTCCTCACAGGCTTAAGAAGGAAAGTCGATAGCATACACATTCCATGGACTAATTGTATGTTCCCTTTATATTATTGTCATTTTGAAAACATAGGAGTACAGGATAACATCTACCATGTTCAGAAAAAACCCCACCCACCTTCCCCAGTAAGGCTGCATGAAACCCAGGTTAATAAAACTTGCAGAATAGAAAGGCAGCGACATTGATTCAATACCACCCTCCCAACAGCAGCATAGCAAGGAGACACCAACATATGGAGTCTATTGAGTCCAGTTGGGCTTATTGCTCGTTATTTGGTTATGTTGGATCAACTACACCCATTGCCTCAACCTCATTTTTCTGCCTTATTCATTACTTTAAACCACACTTCCCAGGTCTTTGAGATACGCAAGTGGCCAGACTGCTGCTGAACCTAGAGAAAAGGAGCAGAAATGCGTCCAAACTATTTCTGTATGTATTTGCTGGGCTCTCCCTCGAGCCACACTCCCCAGCTCCCACACTTATTACTAATGACCCAAATAATGAACAGTGGACTGCAGTTCCCTTTAAAATGTTGCCACAATCAAATGTAAAGCAGGGCTTTATACCAAAGACAGAGAAAAAGTTTAACTCCCCTAAATAATTTTGAATGTTCACTATAAAATACTACCATTGCCTGGACAAAGCCAGTAGGCAGGTTACTTCTAGAAATACTGACACTCAGACAGTGAATGAGTACCGAGATCACTCTATAGTGACAAAAGCCATATTTTGGCAAGTCAGAGCGACCTGCCTCTCTTCCTCCCCTCAGCAGGGCCAGCACATGTGTGCATGTGCACGCACGCTTCAAGGAAGCAGCATAGAAGGGAACAAGTCTACACCTCCATCTTCACACAGACTAAAGCAGGGAGATCAAGGGCATGAGATCTCTTCAGAAGCATGACATGTAGTATTTTTCTATTAAAACTATATACATGCACACTGTAGCTAGACCTTAAACTGACAGGGTGGGAGGCACATGAAAGTACACGCAAGTCCTCCCAGACCTGATTCATCCCATATGATATTAAGCCACATCTTTGTTCTCCCATTTTCCCCCATCTTAAGTCAAACCTGAAGTTTATGTAGCTAAAAACCTAGTCATGGTATGGTAGCACTTGTAATGGGTCCTCAGTCCATTAGACCACTGTACAAACTGTCTCAGGTGCCTCAGGACATTAGTCACAGTTCTTGCCTTAAAGATACCATAGTCAAAGTAGAGTTTTCCACTGTTGCTGTCAGTGAGGAAGAGGTGCAAATTCAGAGATGTACCCAAAACTGTAGCTGCTGAAATTCAACATTTACAATTTGACCCCTTATTGTACCACTGGCATAGCTATCAACACAGACCGCACTGCACTCCCTAGTTCAACAGATTCCTGAAATGTCTTCTAAGTTGCAACCTAGATACTTCAAGTTTTCAATAAAGCTTCAGCCATTACATCCGTGGGCGTAATTTTCTTTGGGTAACTATATTAACATAAGTTTATCCCATCTTTTATAAACCAATTGCTATCGTAATACCAGCAAGTACAATTCTTCCCTAGTATAGACTATAACAAGTTCCAGTCTCTCAGATGACTACTTTCCCTTTCAGTTTTTGGCTTTTTTGAAAGAGGTGTTTTCATGCTATTTAATTTTGATGATGAGATTATAATACTGGCACACCAAAATCATAGATCAGTAGATTGCAGTCTACACAAAGAGCTGGTTAACAATAAGTAATCCAAATAAACACAGATGAAGAGCAGCCTATAAATCCTGCCTCCATACTGCAAGTCATGTAAGACCAGGCAACATACAGTCCTTAACTGAAATTACAAAAGTATGCATTCCTCTCCTGGCACATAAATTTAAAGCATGCAAAACACTGAGAGGAGGAAATAATGAGCTGCACTGCTTTTTATGCACATTTATGTAAATTCCACGATTACATTAAGTAATCAAAACAGCACTATGTAAATCTGAACACACATCATTGAAGAAATGCAAATATTTATATAACAGTTTAAGTGGGAAACATTTAGGATGGTTCTTTGCTAGGAAAAGATTAATTTTCAAATAGCTGATCATTGCAAAGTTGGAAGTTGGCTGTTTATTAGAATTCAAGCATTCAGCAGACTTTTGGGGACCTAATTCCTTTCTGTGCTTACAGGTACTATCAGGAATCAAATTCTCCTCAGAGTGAAAACCTTAACCCTAAACCAGCATAAAATGCCTAATTACTATCCTGTGTACAATAAAATCCCAATTTTCTGTTTTTAGTTTTCTTAGTATTTGGTGTCCTGCAATAATAAATACAAGTACTCCAATGCCATTTCCCACATAAAGTGGCCACAGTATTGCTTTCTCACTCCTTCCACAAATATGCAAGATGCACATGCAAGATTAGAAAAGAAAAAAACCAGATCAACCTGTTTTTAAAAAACACATTATATGAACCATTGTAATATATTCTTTGGCAGATACATAGTCTCAAAAGTTATTTTAAATCTGTTAAAGAAGTTAAAACAGGTTTGCAAATGACTCAGAGTTTGAGGAAGGCTCTTGGGAATGCTTTCTTGGCTGTCTTGCAATCCAGAACTAGAAGAGATGGGGGAGGAAGAAATAGTATTTTATTGCAGGTAGTTTCATGTTTTTAGTACTATTAAACTGGATTTCACAGGCCATCACGGCTGTCTTTAAGACTTCATATGTCTTGCAAACTTATGTAGCTTAGTTGTACAGTATACTTCAAGAGGAAAGAGTGTCAAATTACTAACATTTAGGAAGAAGTCCCCTAAATAGTATGAGCCACTGAGTTTCTGGGATGACACTTCCAGCTGGAAAGCAAAATAAAAGCTCTCATTTGTCCACATTTCTACATCTGGTTTATGATGAGGGCTAAAATTTGTTTTCAAGGGTCTATTTTAGAAGGCAGCACAGATCTGTGGAAGCTGCCGTGCTAACGATATTACATGATGTCTGGCAGTCCTCGCTGTCTTGCCACATACCCCTCCCAGCTGCAATTCTGTTTTAGCCATTCCACTGAGCTCCCTTTCACAGACTATCAGACACTGATGTTAACAGCTACCATCAGTTAAAAACAAAAGCAATTACTAATAAAAATCAAGTTTCCTTTTCCTAAAAGGATGACTATTCTTCTCTTCCTAGAGACAGCAGTTACTTGAGACTGAGCGAGTTACCATTTTAATACCATGCTATTACTTGTGAATCTCTAATTGACTGTCACACACCAGGGAGAAGTCTCACTGCCTCCCCAATAATCTGGTTTACACACAGAAGGGCGCAAAAGGTTCTCTGCCCTGCTCTTTTGCTTTCTTTGATTTCCTTCTACTCACTACATACTTTATTCTCCCCATCTTTGCATTCAGTTACTATTTTGAGCCTCACTTCAAGTGGACAACATCTATGCTACTAGATTACTTTTACACAGTGAGATCTGGGTTCTTTTTCAGGTTGAGTAAGCTAGACAAAGATTTAGTAACAGAAAAATTTCTAGCACTGCACAGAAATTCCAAGAGCTGCTTGTCATCTGTTGGCTAGGGAAAGAGACAACCCCCAGACACATTTAAAAAAACCCAAAAACCAAAACCATCTCTTTCAGTAGAATAAAAACAATATTTATAGGATTCAGACTGAGCTAACATACAATGGAATATTACACCTGCCAATCCTCACTTATTCTTTATTTGTATTATCTACTTTTTAATAATTATTATAGCATCCCACTTCTCTCATGAAACATTGTATAATGTGTGTTTCATTGAGGATTTTAAAGTTTTTATTATTTCAGCCACTTAATTCTGTCTCAGACTGGTGGGACAGAGGATATTCCACTATATATACCCACATCAGTAAAATTGTGCCAGCACATTTGATTTCTACAGCACTCTTCCAGAAATTTCTAGTTTTAAGCCACAAAAGTGATCTGACTGTATGCTTTAATTTTCATTCAAAAGAAGACTATAAAGAAAATATGAATGCACTGTTTAGAAAAAATACACTCCTCCTATGCTATGTCTTCAGCTATAGGTATGTGCACATACCTATCTCCTCCTTATTTCTGTGTTCAGGCTCTCCTCCCAAATTCAGCAGCACCATCATGAATTAATGCAGATAAGCATGGGCTTAATGCAAGCTTCATTTAATGCAAAACAATGAATGTCACAGGGTCGGAAAGTGACAGGAGATGACTATGCGCTTAAAGTTGTTTCACACTGCCACAAGCACAGGAGAAAAACTTCTCTGCTCAGGTAGTGAAAAGCACAGCCATAAGGCTAACTCTGCTAACAATGCAGCAGGTGCATTTAGGTTGATTACATCCTGCCTTCAACAACATAAAAGGAGAGCTAAGCCTCAGTTTTAAGACCTTGAATGTCCTGAAATGATGTGGTCAGATTGCATGCTGACCATTTAGCACCCACATACATGCTTGACACCCCAGGAGGTTTCTGCTCTGCCTTTCCCTTTGCAGCACTGGCTAAGGTTCCATCTATAAAGCACATTTGTTCAGAAGATTCCAAGATCTTTCATATTATTAATTTAGAAGACAAGCAGCAAGCACCAGCAGCATTAGTCGATCTAGACCAAGGATCACAGCCTCATGAGACAAGTTTTCCAGTCCTTTGATAAAGGCTTTCAGCAAAAGGAAAAGTTAAATGTAGTTTTTGCTATTTAACACTTTTTTCCTTTTTAAAGTTTGCATTCCTCTGAAAAAATACAAGCAAAAATATCCATTCTACTTAAGTTTGCTATATGTGCATTCCTCTGCTGGAGCTACATATCTAACTGATTACTACTTGTCTTAGTTTTATTAGAGATTGTGGAGCATTATACCTTGCGGCAGTTAACACAGCTCAGCATTTCATGAAGAGCTGAAGCCTCTGCTCCCTCTTCTTGGTCCACACTGTGCAAATTCTCTTTATTTCAGAACATCTTTGTAGGTCCTAACCCTGCTCTGACTCTGTTGATACTAACCCACAAAGCTGAAAGTATTAATGGCTAAGGCTAGAAACACCCCACCCCCCTCACCCCAAATTCTCACTCAGACAGGATCTTCAGGTTAGACTCAAGTTTATGACTATTACACTATGTGAGTTAACAACTGGTTATTTTTAGGAAAGACACAACTAAAATGGGTTAAACCAAGTGTTGTTCTTTTCACACCTTCCAATAACTAGGATCTTGTTCTATACCCCCAAATAAAAGAAACTCCTGAAGTTTTACTCATTTCAGAAAGAAGAGCACTCTTCCTGTTAACTGTTATCCAATTATCATCCTAATTTCTAGCTGGATATTTTTATTTTTTTTGCAAAAGGTGATGCTTAACTTATGAGATGGAAAGCAGGAAGAGGATAAGTATTTTCCTTACACCAAGAAAACTAGAACTGAAAATAAAAAGGAAGCCCCAAATACACAGAGCAGTAAAAGCTTACAAAAAGGGAAAAAATAAATCAGTAGTCATTGCCCTTAAAGTAATTCTCTACTTGGGGCTGCCCTCAGACCAAACTGGAACAGCATGGAGCCTTGCCAGCCTGAGGACAACATCCAGCCATGACTCACCGGTGAGCAAGCAGCAGTGAGAACCTGGCAGCTTTCCACATCTCCCAAGGCCTGGGCTGGTGATGTCCTCTGCCTCCCCTCCAGCTCTGCCCACAGGACTGCTGCTTGGTCATGGTTACAGGTGAAGTGCAGGGTCCTGGCTAATAACAGGTTTGTGCCTCAGTAGGAAGCCTGGTTCGGAACCTGTCAGGTCTGCACTCCCACAGCAGCAGCCAGGTCAAGCCAGCCAGTTGCTGAACACAGCACCGTCTGCATTTGCTTGTAGCACTGCCTCCTCTCTCAGATGTCAGTGTGGACTTTCTGCCAAGTGGCAGTGGGTATCTGTGCCCTTTGGATGTCATCATCCAGGAGAAGCAGCAGTGAGACTGAATCTAGACGTATTAAGTGGAGTTGCTTTTGCTAACACATACAGCCCTAACATGAAGTGTCCAGTTTGTCAAAGCAGTATTGTAGATGGTGCCTAGATTGTGCTTACAAAACCCGATTCTTACACATTAACTATATCACAAAGCCATCCCCTTGTACTATTTGGAGTCTACTCATGTCTTCCAGATCTGAAGCCTCACAAATCTTGGCATGCCTTAAGTTACCCTTTCTTAAGTTTTCTCCTTCTTCCTGCTTTACCCACCCATTGTAAGTAAACGTACCTATATTCCCTTTGATAAAAGCTGCTTGCAAGCTGACCCTTGCTAGATATGCAATAGTTAGGTGAGAAACATGGCAGGCATACTCTTAAAATTCCTGCACGCTTGCTAACAGCATGATGAGACAGTGAGTTAGTACATACCAGTAGAAGGTTTCAGGCAAAGCAATCTCCATCAGCATATTGCCTATGTACTCCTACACAAATCCTAACGGCCTATCATTTAACCATAGTCTGTCAAGCAAACCACCCTTTAGATCTTTTATTTCTCCACTGGAAGAACTTTAAATCAAAATTACCCTCTAGATAGCACTGACAGTGGTACAATTATGCATACAGACATTAGATAACCAAATAAAGCCTCTTCTGTAGTATGTATTGACAGGCTATGGTGACTGTCCTTTATTGACATATCCTATAACCTAATGGTTCTGCAGCCTTAACTTCTCCCTCTGGATCCCCTAAATTACTGACTGCTGCTCCCTGTACTTCAGGATTTGCATTGGCAGAGAAAGTGCCGTGACTGCTGGCTTTAACAGAAAAGGACAAACACAGAAGCATTGAGCCAGGATCTCCACAGACATCTGAAGAGGAACCTAGAAGAGCAGGGCCCAACTCCAGCCTACCTACTGTATCTTTCTGATCATAAAGAAGCTCTACCCACATAAAACAAAAGCACTGAACAGATTACAAATGCAAGACTTACAGGAAAATCTATGAAATGACAAACACACACGTCACCGAATGCACCCAGTAATAAAGAGCAAATTTGAAATACATTTGTTTTTATTTCCAGAGTGACGCTACTGTCTTTGTAAACTCAAAGGAGCATCACAAGCTAAAACAGTATTCAAACCTAACACTAAGGTCAGGATTCAGCTGCCTACGCAGGTATTCCTAGTGTCATTTACTCTGTGCACTGTCCCACTGTGCCTCCTACTACCATGCTGGCAGGGTGTTGGTCTCATAAGCCCTGCATCACAGCCCTCTGCACAGGTCTCAGGCACCTAAGGGCATTACAAACAGAACCACAGCTCATTAACCCAAACACATAATCCTCTCCTCACATCATCACTCTCCCCAAAGATGAGCACCCTCTTGTCTAAAAGCTACAGAAGCTCTGGCAAATTGGCGGGGGGGTGGTCAGAGATTAGCTTACAATTGAACTAATCAAAGTGTTCCAAAATAAAGCATATCTATTTATAGGCATAAGGAATTCATGGGTATTAAGGTCTTTCTCAGGTAAGGAATGAGCTCAGGAACATACTAGAACTCCAGAGCCTGGAAGCAATACTGGTTCGTGAGCTTGGGTCTGTCCCTAAGCTCAGATTTCAGTCACTTTCATGTGATATAGTGTTCAATTCTCCAACTCCGTTACAAATCCATGTCCAGTCCAGACACTTCTCTATATAAATATCCTCTATTCTTAACTAGTTTTCAGTATACAGCAAGCATAAGCTGTTTCTTGACTTAGGAAAAGGTTAAATAACTAAAAGAAGCAGCAAGCCCAGCATTGCTAACAGTCAGAAAACCTCATACTTCAAACAACAGAAGTATTGTTATCAATTGCTGTGATGTTATTGCTGCATGACCTCGCAGGAATAATACACAGCAATAATTTCCAGAACTCAAACTCAGGTGCTGCGAGGGAAGTATTATAGACTACAATTCCTTCTTTTGCAGCAAAACCAGAAAAAGTAGATACAGGCTCCCAGCATAGAGCAGGTTACATGCAAGTCAAGAATTTACCTGTTTAATGATTTTTAAAAAAGTCACAGGAGTTACAACAAAATCCTCAAGTTCTACTGTGGTTACAAACCCGGAACTTAAGGCCGGGATTTGAGAGAGACATACAGATGTCTTCTCCAGCACAGGAAATGTCCTTTCTTGGGAAGAGTCTGAATTTTTATTTAACAAATTTCATAATTATTGCAACGACCCAAAAACTTGTGGTAAACTTCATCCTCTTATGCTGTCTGTGGCTTTGGGATCTTCTTTACTGATACGGGATTTGTTATATGGTTTTGGAAAGCAATTTTGCAGTCCAGTGGCCTATACCGTTAACTCCTTTATACCCTTTTGAACTGGCTACTTCTGCACTGTCACCTGTAACTGCAAGGCTGACCTGATCCATGGGCTCCCTTTTCAGTCCAATGGATTAAATTGCTTCTTAAAAGGAAAGAGCAGGAACCTTAATTTGCATTGCCAGCAGCAATACACAAAACACTAGAGCTAACAATATTACATCACATCTAGTGATACTACAAGATACCACAAGTGTGAGTTCTTTTCCTGTTGTAAATATGCCCACAGAAGCGCAACACAGAAAAAAGAAAATTACTGGGTTTCTTTTTCCACATTGCCATTTTGAGAGGCTGTCTTTCAGGATTTCAGTCTGTAGCCCATGGGCTTTTCTTTTACACTGAGAAGTCTGTCACATTTAACATCAAGTTTCCTTGCAAGGAGCAATACAAAGTGTTATCCAGAAAGCTAGGAATAGATTCCTGTATCTGTTGATATATTTTGCGCAACCACCTCTGCTTATAGAAGGGTTGGGCCTCGGAGAAAAAAAAAATTACGATTCATTGCATCTAACCACATCTCAGACTCATGGGCTTCCTCTGTGCTTTGAAACTCAGCGCAGTCTTATCTACATCTGCTCCCTCCACAGCGATATCCCTCCCACGGCCCCAATACATAGCAGAGATTTGCATTCCTGCTGGGTGCCTCTTTAATTTTGAAAGTATACATTCAGTCTAATGAGGAAAAAATGAAACTGGGTGCTTAGACTGATGATAAGCACCATTAAACGCACAACTGCAGGCAAGCAAACAACATGCTTACTGTTTATTTCCCACAACAGGTTTTATCCAGAGACATGCCTTGAAATTAGAGGACAAGCAGAAAATTTAATAAGGGAGAATGGAAGAGAAGGAAGATGAAAACAACTCCCGTTAAGCATCCTCTTTCCCACTCTCCAGACTACTCCTGTTTAATCTTGCCTTGAGGTATCATTAATAGACATTACATGGAAATACACCGTATAGGGGTATAAACACTTGTCCACACGCACACAGTTCTGATGGAAGAACAGGATTATTTCCTGGGCTCATTCATTCATTGATGGGATCATCCAGTACCTCTTACTCCTCTAGATCTTCCAACAAAGCTTTTCCTGACAATTCTCCTTTATTTAGTCTTAAATGGGAGAAATTCACCCGTCTACAGTTTTTTAGAAGACCAGGCAAAGGTATTGCATCATCTCCTGAAAAGTCTTTGGAAATAAAAAATAGAAACGACTACTCCCCTTCTGCACTCCCTTGCCAGTCCTGGGGTTTACGCAATGTAGCAGAAATTGGAATGTATGATATATATGAAGTGGTAGTCAGAGGAATTGTTTTCTGCCTGGTGTTTATCAGAGAACGCTTACTAGCTGGTATTTCTCTCTTGTATTCAACCCTTTGTTATATTAGCTATCAAATCAACCTCTGCAGCTTGGTGGGAAAGTCACCCTGAATTAGCTTCCTGAACCTCTTCTGGAATCAAGTTCTCTATTACACTACAATAAATACAGCTATTTTGGGAAAAAGACATGATGCTTTATACTTGGCACAATTACGTGAGGCTATCATTAATGCTAGGCAAATCCAAAAAGGCAAATAAGTTTAGTCTAGCAAAGCAGAGGGTTACATACTTGATTACAAAATAGGAAATAAAAAGTTATCAAAAACAAAACAGCAAGTAAGACACAGAACATACTTGAAACAGCTCAGTTCTCCCAGCTGCCTCAAGACTTTTGAGTCACGTCCCAGATATAAGAGAAGATGTAATGTAGTTGTACTGTTGTAGTTGTACTGAATTCCAGGTTTTGACTTTCAGAAATAACCTCACATTACTGTGGAACTAGAGAGTTACCTCTGCTGGGGTTGCTCAGAGCTGAAGCTACCACTCTCTTCACTTCATGCAACATCCCTCATTTTTGTTCCCAGCTTGAATGACACTACCATTCTCTCTGCCTGGGTGATTTTCTGACTTTACCGTCTGTCTTTGTACATTCTTTTAGCTTAAGTGATCTTCAAGAGGGATAACATTCTTCAAGGCTCATGCAGCACTTTAAGACACATCCCATAAGCAACACTACTATACCCACTAACTGAACACATTTTAGCATGTCTTTATACCTTCAGAGAGGTCACGATACAGTATTAAACATACAGATGATACACTTGGTTGTGGATGTCTGTTCCCTCTCTAACATTTAAGGGAAGTAGTCTTCAATTAAGGTATGTTCCACTTTTCCCTGTCACAGAATGGTTGAGGTTGGAAGGGACCTCTGGAGGTCATCTGGTCCAAGCCCCCGGCTCAAGGAGGGCCATATTTTCTCCTCTGGAGGGAGAGGAGAAACATCTCCATCTTTGGAGTCTGCTACAGCTGACCTGATCTAATGACAGCAATAGCCCTGCTTCACTTAAGAGGTTGGATCAGATAACCTGCAGACATACCACCCATCCACATCTCTAATCCCATAAATATGAGCGCGCTTCATTCAACTGAAAGATTTTCCTCTTTTCTTGGTCAAAAAGTACCCCCATCCAGCAAGTAAAAAAATCACTTCAGTCAGCATGCCTTATTCCATCCAATTTCATTCACACATTGCAGTTCTACATCCACTACTGGCAAGCACACAGCTCCCTGCAAACAGAATACTTCAGGTGCTGTCTTACTAGAATATATACAGCTATGTATTTTTAATGCTATGATGGCTTGGTTTCTTAACATCTATAGTTGAACCTTGTCTTCTTTTCATGAAATATTTACAGCTTTTTGGTAATATTTTGTACACCTGTTTTTTTTTTTTCCATTCATCTAAAAGCCATTACTAGTCTTTGCATAATAAGGGATCGTTTTAGTGAACAAAGGTAACCGTCAGTAGGTCAAGAACAACACGAACAAATTAAAATATGACATAAAGCCACTTAGAATTCAGCAATACAATATACACAGCCACAGTATTCAAGTTGTTATTGCCTACTAACCTAAATACTATTCTTCACAGTATATCTTGTATTAGGTGATCAGAAATTGAGCGTATATTCTAGTCACCTATAGTAGCACTATCAGCTTTTACAAGATGTTGGGGACAATTCTATTGTGTTTAATTAGCATCTACAAAAAAAGAGCTTCTATTTGAAAGTGACAGAAATTAATTTTGAACTGTCACAGAAAGCTACACAACCAGTTGCTTTTCTCTTACTCATGGGTTAAGTCTGTTCTTGGAAAAGTCCCTTCCCTCCTTATCTTAGCATTCCCCACAATGGCTGGCAGTTCCTTAGTTCCAGCAGAGTGCAGCCATCATCGGAGCTTTGAACATTTAGGCACTTAACCTTCCACAGGGTTAGTATGGGATTTGTATTCAAGGGGAGGCAGTATACAGACTAGTACACAGAAGCCACATGGTCCTTGGAGTCATCTGTTCACGGAAGACAAACTTTGAATTTTCATTATCAAATGGAAGCACTATGAAATCTTAGTCATTTTTGTATGCATACAGATGTAGATTGCAGAAGAACACATATCTTTGTTATGCAGTCATATCACTTTGCAGAAGGGTACATCTAAAGCTACTTATAGTTTTATAGTACTACTTTATAGTGTTTATGAAGGAGAAGATAAATCTGAAGTTTTTCAGTATTTATCATTTCTATTCCCTTAATCGAGTATCTGGATGAACACGTTCAATACAGTAGTTTCATACTGAATGAACCTGGCAAGAAACAGGAAGAATATGCAATAATTTGATCTATTGATCATTTAAAACCATGAACCATTTAAAAATCTTTAGTTACATACTAAGAAGTTAACTGGATTCTTGTTGGTACATAGCACCTTCCACCTTTGATAGTCCAAAAGCACTGGATGCACACTAGTGGATGGGTTTTAAAGTTATATTGGAAAAATGTGATCTAGCTACTGGCTGTAACAAGAGAATTATCTGCTACAACTACATGCTAGAAGAGACAGGAACGAGACTCATCATTTCCTTAGTGGAGGTGGAACAGGACTGATGGAAGAAACTGCTTAAGAGTACACAGAGATCACAACGAAAGGTGTGGATCACTGTTTTGATAAAGAAAAGAACATTTTTTTCTTGCTCAATGAAAATGATTACACTTAATATATGCCACTAATCTTCCCACGTGCCCTAGAGACCTAAGTGAGCCTCTGCACATTGTTCTCTGATGTTTCTGATGGCAACTAATTAATCTTAATGAGAGGGAGTGCTGAGTTTAGGGTTTTTATCTCACTGCAATTTGTTTTCACTGGCAATTGGTTGAATTTTCCTTTACAACATGCAGGTTATGAATGTCTCATTTATTTTGACAATGTATTCAAAGATTGATACACCTATGTTTAAAGTGTTATGTTTTAAAAATCTGCAGTTCAGAGTCCCATTTAGGTACCAAGCCAACAGTGATTTATTTAAGGCTTTATTGTGTTCTCAATTACCAGCTCAGTTGCTTTTGGAGCTTTTTCTCTGGCCTCTACCCTCAGTTCCTACTTGGACACTCTTGCACATCCTCCATTTGCTATTCTCCAAAGACTTTGGTATCCAAACCACTGCCTTATTTTTTTCTTGCTCAACAACAGCAACAGAAAGCCAGTAGCAAAGGAATCTGGCAGAGGAACTAGTCACCACTAACTAGTTCATTAAAGCACGTATCATCTGGAAGAAGTTACTGTATACTAAATATGCTGCCTTGATTACAGTACTTGAATAATAAAATTCTACTTCAACTATAAAATGTGGAAGATAAGAAATACAGACACGAAAACATAATCTACTATGCTGATGAAAGCAAAACCACCTATTCCTTTCAGCTCCTGAATTTAAATGTTGTGACAAAAGTGTATTTTTAAATTTAATTGAGTGTTTAAAACTAAAAAATAAGATATAGAAGCAGTTTGTCAAAGTTAGATGATTTTTTTTTTTTCTTTTACACAGGAGAAGAGAGCATGGGGGGAGAACTTGATCATTTTGGGTGACAGAAGTAATATATTCTTTGATGTTGCCCCAGGCTCCAGCCTTTGCATTTGCACCGATTGTAGGCCACTGTATTTATTTTAAATTATTAGTTCCATCACAGCTTCTTTCTGCTGAATAATAAGGCATTATTTATATTTAAATGTTCTCTTTAAATCAGATAAAGCAGATAAAACATTTAAATGCTTTCGTAGCAATTGTGGCACTTCTGGTGGCATTTCCCATGGGGAGTACGATAAGCTTCCATCTTCCTACATGGGGGATGCCCAAACATTACACACGAGATACTTGTTAAAAGAAAAACTTCTTTTATTAGGCCGTAAAGCAGGCAGGACTTGTCAGAAACTCTCTAGTAGTGGGTATTTCTGGTAGCAAGACTGCTAGATAGGAGCACATATACAGTAGTTGCCCCGTTTCCATTTCAGATGGTCTTTTATTTCATTTGTTGGCACACTTACAGTTGCATGTGTCTTTAAGCAAAGTCTTCCCAGGGTTTTGCAAGGCAATAGGGACAGTTTCTGACTTCTCATGAAGTCCAGCCAAACTTTTCTAGCCTTAATCAGAAGACTCAGGCAATGACTTGATTGCAAAACAATCTTGAGTGCATGAATCTAATTGGCACCATCCCTGTTCTACCAGTGATCCCCTGTAAGTCACCATTACTAAGTCCTAGATGCTTTCCTTGGCAGTCAAGGTCCTTCCACACCCACACAGAAGTGAAACATAACCTTTTAGCTTGAGGCTTTAGTATTCAGCCCCATCACACAGAATTGTAAAGATGCAAAGTGGAACTAAGACTGTAAAGATGCAGTTGTAGTGCAGTTCCTACATTTTCTCTTTCCCAGCACATGCAAATCTCATTTCAAGTATAGACCTTAATAGTGAACTGCAAAAAAAAAACCCAAAACCCACGACTTAATACTGTGAAACCAGCCATCTGCTTCTGTTGATCAGCTAAAGGTTTTATTCTTCTAAGATGTAAGCAAAGCAAAATAAGACCTTCTGTTCCCGCTCCCCCTCCCCCCGCAAAAAAAAACCAACAACAAACCACCCCAAAGAACAAAACAAACCCCACTTCAATCCCCTCAGTCAAAAATCTAGCTTGCTTTTCAATGCTGCTGTGCAATGGAGACTAGTTACTGCTAATTTATCTTTCATTTCCCTCCACCTCCAAGATCATTTGAACGTTGAGCATTGGTTTCATGTTAACATATTAAAATCTGTTAACAATCTCAACTGGCCCAGACTGAGAGCTCTCAGAATAACCAGCACAGGTCACAGCATTACCATAAAACAGAAATATGGATTGAGATCCAGCAGTATCAGTGCAATTGGAACTTGAATGCATTCAGGTTGAATAACAGGCTACTAGTAATTTTCTGTATAACTCTTTGCCACTGCTCTCTCCTGGAAAGCAATGATGAAATTTGAGAAGTACTCAGGCCCTAGTTTCAAAAACATCAAGAGTTTCTCAACACATCCCATACATCAGCATAATGAACTTAAACTATTCACGGGCTGGTCAACTTACAACAATAAACAGAAATAAAAGTCCGAGTTCAAAACCTCAGAGTTACTTTGCTATTACTTCCTTAAGTACACATGAAGACAGAAGCATTTTATTATTGCATTACATATGTGTTCTTAAAAGCCATGAACCACGTGCATTTTAAACTGTAGAGCTTGAAGAAAAACATGTTAGAAGAACTTTACTATCTAAAAACAGAAGAGTTGTGAAAATTCCCAAACTTACCTAGCCACATTGTCCGAAATTATTGCAAGGCAGAAGAATAAAAACCCCTTAAGTTATTTTTCTCCTCTAGTCCATTGTAGATTTATCTAACATTAAGAAGATCTTCCTGCTGCTTCTCCACAAGTTACTCAAAAAGGCAAATGAAGGCATTCACGAGAGCACTCTACTAGCTTAGTCACCTTTACTGGATTAATTTTCATCATTAACAAACATACGCGTCCTATTTGTGATTTAGGGAAATCTCACTTACACATTTCTATATAGGTTTTTTTTTTTTTTTTTTTTTTGAAAATGCAGATAACTTCACCTGTAGGAAGATTTCTGACATGTTATACACATAAAAAGAACACCCTGCAATGTATCTTGCCAGGTTGTTTAATGATTTAAGATAAGAAAACAAAAGGTATGAAAATCTGATTTCATCAATGCTTAATCATACTTCAATGATTGCACTGGCTCATGTTTCCTGTAAGTGCTAACCTTACTGATATCATGGCTCTCTAGTACTGTGGCAGAAAGTTTGAGTCCAAACCCTATTGTTTTTCCATGAAAATTAAAATTCACTTCCACAGAAATGCTCCCTATGTCCTGTAAGAGGAGAAACAAACAAGTGGCCCAATGAAGATCTAAGGAGAGTTGCCACAACTTCAGACCAACCAGAGATGGCCTCATAAGACTCAACTACATTTCTGCACCTCTAGTAGCATAAATATACTGCAAAGACATGCAAAACAAGCCAAATACTTGTGTGTACTTTTCCCATTATTTTCCATTTCTTTTCTCCTTTTACTCTATATCTTACGCACATTTTGACAAAGTTGCACTTTTCCAGAAAAGTTTCTACTGACAGAAGGCTGTGCTTCTGGTTAAAACATCAGAATAAACAGTGGGAATTATTTTCCATCCCTGCTATACTATCCAGTGACTGGACTGTGTATTTTCCGGTACATAAGCTAACACCTCCTTCACAGAGGGATTGTGCATCAATTTCTTAATGATTAAGACTCTACACTGAACTTGGTGTTTTATTCACAGACATTTCTCATTGGTATTATGTGACAATCCTGCACATGTGTTGCTGTTACTTTGATTTCTCCCTCTTTTCCCCACATGGTAATACTGACTTGGCTTACACTTCTCTGGACTGTTGGCTGTAGAAGGAACGAGGATAGGCTGCTTTTAACAAGCAGCAGATTTCATTTTAAACCCTTTTGTACAGAATGCAAAACCTTGAATGTTTTTCAGAAGTCTGAAGTGTGTTGACTTCTGTACTCAGAATAATAAACGCAACTGCACTTGTCTAACTAAAAAAAAAAAGTGGAGATGCAGTTCTGTTACCTATTTGTGACAGAGCAGTCAAAATACTTTCACCCTATCTACTCTATCAATAAAGGTAACATCACTGTAGCTGCAACTGTTATATATTGCTACCCATGCTTTTAATGAAAATGGGTATTGAGCCTTTAACTTAACATATATCTGGGGTTCTGTGTGGAGGTGGTGTTTTTTGGGAGGTAGGGGCAATGGGTAGTTTGTGGGTTTTCTTGTTTGGTTTGGGTTTTTTGTTTGTTTTGTGGTTTGTTTTTTTTTTTTTTCCAGTTTCTTGGACTAGCAGCCAAGATTTCAAATAGTTCCCATTACACAGATGACTAATAATCAAGGTGCTCCGCAGTCTCAGACATTGAACTGTGCAATTCCTTCAGTATGGCATTACCCTATGGTATGTGCAAACTGAGCGTGCCACTTTGCATCAGGAGCAGACAGCCTGGGAAAAACACTGCTTGCCTAGCATCATAATACTTTAATTAAAAAGAAAAAAAAAAAAGTCTTCAAATTCTGAAGCGTGCAGGGATGTTAAGTTTAGCTAAAAATCTAAATGTTAAATTACATGCAGCTGGAATGCATAGCAGCATCTCAAAGTAAGATACTGTGACTAAGGATATGGTAATGCCAAAAAAGTCCAAGCACAGCCATGCCCAAGTTAGGCAGTTTAAAGCTGACTCTGGTATCACAGAAAGCAAGTAATGCCAACTCAGAAAGAGGAATTATCCAGCTTCACCTCATTCTGCTCTTATTTTTCTGCCTCGGCAATACAGACGCTCAAGCCAATATCAAGCTAATTTCTATCCCCAGTCCTAGTATCAATGCCACAGCTAGGCTCACACTGAAAAATTTAAACAGTCAAATTGCTCAGGTCACAGCTAAGCTGGGGCAACAGGAGATCAGCCAGGGACATGGATTGTGGCAGCTCTCTCTGAAGTCAGCATGAGGTCTTATTATAATCATTTCTTATCAAAGCATCAGCCAGAGGAAAAAACAAACGTGGCCAAAGGAAAGAGGTGCATTCTAGGTACTGGCACTGTCTCCTTTTGTTTATGCCCATTTCTGCTGTAGACAGGCAGAGAATATTTGCCTTTTGCTGTACACGTTAGTCTAGTTTTCTGATTGCATTTGTGTTGCTTACAAGTGTGAGAACAAGATCTGGTCTTCAGCTTAAAACATTTTCCGGCCTTATTTGGTATGAAACCTTAACCGCTTTATAAAGCACAAGGGATATTGTGTCTATGCTTTTTATTAACAATCTAGAAAAGGTTTGAGATATTATACTATGATAGAATAAAATATGGCACGGACTGAACAACATTAGTTGTCACCTACTCTATCATCACCAAAATGCAGCACAGCTCACAGCATCTTTAAGACAAAGAAAACTACTGTTTGCAGAATGATTTATTTTTTTTTTTTGAGTGGGAAGCAATTTTCTTCCAGAAAACCCCCCTTCCCAGTTTCACACAGGAAATCACAAGGAATTAAACTGAGCCTATGTATCGCAGTTGCTTTCCTAGTCAGTGTGATCTACTGTTCTTCTCATTGCTTCCTGTAATATTTGAACTAGAACAAAGAGAAGTCCATCAAAACCTTTAATTTGTTAATCTGAATATCTGAGCTAATGAATGAGATTTTTCAAAGGGCAAAAAAAATTATTCAGACAAGAGCAGAACAAAGTTGTTTCCCTTTCCCAAAAGCATAAACATGTATAACATTTTTATGTACATCTATAAAAATATAAAAATCAGTGAACTAGTGTAGCCTCAGAGGACCATTCATTTGCTTATTGGACACTAACAGCTGTGTTAAATGTTGAACTTCATACAGAGGACCATGAGGGGAAGTTTGTTTGTTTTTTTTTTACAAGTGACCAGATTTCTTATCTATGAAATACTCAAGTACAGTTCTTAAATAGATATTGGGAATTTGCTTTCCTACAGCTTTGCTCCATTTGTAGTGGGAATTTAACTGTTCACTTCTGTTTCAAAACACTGCCACTCATAGTGCATGTGGCAAAGTTCCAGTTCCACACAGGTGCCCTGTTTAAAGCCTGTCACTAGCTCAAAGACTCAGCTCGCTCTACTGCTGCCACACTCCACCTTCATGTCTACATATCATCTGAACTTTCCCTTTAAAATCCTTAAAAATAATCAAGCCCTACAACTGTTGATAAGATTACATCAGTATTTTGCTTCCACTTAAAACAGCAGAACAAAAGAAAAAAAGCCACAGAGCCCAATCCACCAGCAGGGATTAAATGGACAGAGAACACTCATCTGGAAGGAAGCAAACAACTTCTTTTCCAGCTTTCAGGAATACCCGACAACCCAGCAACTTTTCAAATCACAAGATCCCTGCTAGGTTCTCATGGAGGCTTTTTAATATTACAAAATATTAAAATAAACATTTCAGTTATACCCCCCCAGGTGAAATCTTCACTGTAGCCCTGAGTACAGTGCCACCTCACAGCAACTTGTACCATGTCATGCTGTTGGTGATGCAAGGCCAGTGAGAAACAGTAAGCACCAGTCATGATTTTGGACTCTCTTGGAAGGCTGCCTAACTTCTGCTTACTGTTTAGTTTTGTTTTGAGCCTCCCTGGGCCAAAACACATACTTCTTACTGTATATGTCAGTCTGGCATTCACAAATATACCCTGGATCTAAAAAGTACCATGTAAATACATTTACCCTTTGATGTGGTTGCCTCTGGAGAATAAAGGCAAAGGCGTGAGATGGGGTTTCAAGCAATCACCTTCCAAAGCTAACAGGCTTTACTGACTGAGGCAGAATACTACCCTGAAGGGGTCTGCAGAAGGATCTAATGCAGACTGTGGCACCAAAACAAACCAGGTTGGCTACTATAGTGTTGGGAAGACATTGCCATTAGGGTTCTCCACCTCTGCTGTGCTTTAAAAGCTTTTTATTGCATAAACCAGGGTAAGGGGGTAAAGAAGCCTGTGATGCAACACCAACATTTTAACAAGGAGTCCCCTGAAATGTTCCTCTATTAGTTGGTGATAAAACTGACACATCACAGAAGCATATTAACAGAGAAGAACAGAAGAAACTGGATCACCTGCTTTTCTGTATAAGCCATTACTCCCCACCAGATTAGTGAGTAAAATCAGAGTAAGATAATTCATGTTTATCAACAGCAAAGATCTCCCTTCTTCCTGTATGCTTCAGATTCCACCTGAAGACCTTGGTCTTCAAAGCCATCAGCTGTTTTTTCAGTGCTAGGAAGCCCTCTGAGATACTCCTGCCATTGATAACATTTGCTCAGGATCACCAGCCACAGGCCCATTGATATCTTAATATGTTATGTGCTTCTTTTAAATAAATAAGTAACTTAGGCTACCCAAACTTGAAGCTACCTGGATGCTCTTCCATGCTAGGGCTTCCAAAACCGTTACATTAATTAGAACCGATAATAAAAACCCTCATATAGATGTGAGTGAAATACCAAACAGCTCAGTGAGAAACACTGTCCATTCTCTTGACTGATAACAGCCAAAACAATAGTTCCCTTTGGAGGGAGATGCAGCTCAAAGTTTTGGAGATAGGACCCTCTTGATCAAAGTGCTGTACGAAAAAAAGCTCCAAATTAAGTCAAACTAACAAAAAATCATACTGAGGCACATGCAAGACCAAGGTATATCAGGAGGACTTTTCAAAAGAATGGGAAGTGGATGATGGGGAATGACATGCGTATTTCAAACACTGTCTTATGTAATAGGGAAAGGGGAAGATAAGATGCTGTGGGAACAGGAAACACTTGGGGAGTCCCATAGAAATCTAATTTACATAAGCAGCATTTAGTACTGTCTGCAAGGCTCAGTGACTACAATATTTAGGAAAAATGAAATGGCATACAAGTATTTAAGGAACCTTTCAGTAAAATTAAAAACCCAGAGAGACATAGTGCAGTCTTGTGCATTCTTGAGGCAACACTTCAACATGGTTCTCAGACAGGTGATTCTGCAGTCTCCAGCACACAATGGTGTCTTCATCAGCAGTGAAATAATCCCAGCAGTTACTCTGAAGAAGCATGCCCAGGTAGTAATACCTGCTTTGAGTAGTCAACTTCTGAGCTGAAGCAACTGCTGCATTACCTTTTGGTCCGTTTGTTGTGAAGCCAAGAACAATATGTACTACTCTGCTGTTGATGGTGAACTCGTATCTCAGTTGTAAGGGACTGGACTCAAAAATCTGTTGTGTATCAGAACAGGTAAGAGAAATACTTGGTTATCTGTTAGATGACTAAGTTTCTAATTTACTTGGTTAATTACTTTTTTTGGCTGATAATACCAGGTAGAGAAGTACCGTGAACATAGTTGTCTCATCATCTATTAAGAATAAAGGTAGTCTAGGAGGTGCCCAAATTTTCAAGTCCACAGTCTGATTTTCTTGAGAAACATGCAAAATCTCCATGTACCAGACAGTGCTGGTTATACCCATTCACCTAGTTTTCACCACGCCTGTATCAGTGATGTTGGGCCTTGGCACTGAAGTAGTCACAATCTCATTTTCCCTTCAAAGAAAGGACTCAAAGGCAGTATTATCTGGAGATACCTTTGAGCAGTTTGCTGTTCATACAGCACAACATCCCAAGATGCTGAGGATCAATATGCTGCAAGTTCTCCACTCAGGAGTATCCTTTCATATAAATCTCTCCTTCAAAGAGCCTGTTGGCAGAGTTCTCCCCTTCTCATGTCCAGAGTCAGCAAAGAGCGCTTATCTGCACACCTGAACTCAAGACAGGACTTTTCATGTTCCAAGGGTGGCCTCAGAAGTGTCTCTCTGTGTATTGAACTAGATAGCACTAGATAAACAATTCTTAACTGGAAAACAGTTTCAGCAGCTAAGATAGAAGGCCAAACAGCACAAATCCTGTGTAAGTATAAATCTAGCGGTTGTGCCTTTTGCTTTCTGTCCTCCTGCCATTTCTAACTTTGGCTGACAGCGTTTCCTTTGGGAATCTAGAAAAAACATGCAATTCCCAGCAGCTCCAGCTGCAGTGATTAACTTCCTCTTGGTGAGAGGTACACAGAATTAAATCTTGTTTGGTTTTTTTTTTTTTTTAAACTGGTGAAAATCCAGATAAACTTCTCTAGATTTCATTAGTCAGTCTTTAGGGGTATCACAGTGAAAATAAAAATCCACTCCATGGCTTTGTTTATTTGTGATAATAACAAGGTTCAGACTTCTGGGGGCTATTTGTAGGCAGCTAGGAGCCAAAAATTAACAGCAATAACAGCCATTAGCCTAACAGTTATAAGTTACAATGAATTGCTAAGGACCACAGCAAGTTTAAACCCATTTCTTTTCCAAATTCTCACACAGGATAAGCCATATACTGTTTGAAATCTGTAATCTAATCCTTATTTCTACTCCTCCACTTCATAAATCAAGTTTTATGTAGATTGGCAGGCAAAATTCTACCTGTTTGGGTCATAGTAAGTGCTACTTGATTCCATGAATAATTCTACAAAATATTATCAAATCCACAATAAATATCCACAGTATCAAGCAGATATTTCTTGAGCAAGACCCAATCGCTGCTCCATTCTACCTGTCTGTTTCATTTTAAAAGCTAAGCATGACAAAAAGAGGAATGACCTGTTGTGCATGGATTACTTCAAAATAGGTTGTCATTAATTCTGCAAAGAAGAGTGAAACAAGCCATCGGGTAATAGTTTGTTTCATGTAAGAAGATATTCTGGCCCAGATTTCAAGAGAACCATCTTTAACACTGTCTACAACAAAAAGGTAATGTTCGTTTTCCCAAACCATTATAAACTCAAGACACAACAGGAGTAAAACTGTTAACCCTGAAAACCAAGGACTGACAGACTACACTAGGTGGCACTGCTACACATGGCTTACGTTTCTTTACTGTGGGTTCAAATTAAGCTGTTTTTGAACAAATATCTGAATAAAGTTTGAGGGAAGTGTTTTGAAGGAGCTTTGGCAACCACCTCTCCTGTAATTACAGACAATTTTTGCTGTGAAGTTATTACTTAGAAACCAGCCAGTAGGAGTCTTGATGGTAATGCTGTTCCCTCCTTCAGGAATTGCATACCTGCTGTTTAAGCCAGTCCTTGAACAGTCACACATAACCTAAACTAAACATTGCCTTTGCAACACAGACAGGAGCCCAGTCACCGATTTGGCAAGATGGAGAACTTGACCTGAAAGAGCTGGACACTACCAAAGACTACAAGTGGGAGAAGGATGACAGTACTTTAGAAGCCAACTGGGTTAAAGAGATAGACAATAAAAAAAGTTGTCTTTATATGATACTGTCTAAATAATGAGTTAATTTAGCTGTCATCTTTTAACATTATTCAAAGGTTATTGCTGCATTAATGGTGTTCTACAGTTTGTATTTAGACATGCATTACACTTTTGTTTACTGTTACCACTTAACAGGACACGGTTAAGAAGTCCCTGAAGTTATTGCAAAATAACTACCAAGACACATATAGCATTACAGAAGATTGAAACAAATCACTAAAACCACAAGAGACATGCAGGTGAAAAGGAGAAGCGGGAGTCCTGCTCTACATAATTTTATTTTTGTGCCGCATCTGGCAAGATCACTACTTACTCCTCCGCATCCATACCTGAATGGTTGAGGATGCTCACTTTTCAAAGTCCTATTAAATCTCATGGAGATCAGGGTAAAAAAAGCTCATGCTGCATAGAAAACATCCTGTAATACCGTATTCTGTGTTAACTGAGAATGTACCATGAGCTACGCTCAAGCCTCATTAACTCATATCTGGAGACCATTGAGTGAAAAGACAAGAAAGGCATCACCACTTTGGCACACCCACTCACGTTTCGGCCAAATATGAGGATGTACCATCTGAGAAAGCCACTTGGAATTTAAGCAGAAAGCACTTCTGGCAATCCTGCAACCTAATAGCCTAACATTTGTGGATATGCTTCAGAAGCTGAAAGACAGCAGGCTTTGGCCTTGATGATTTTCAAACAAAGATCCACTTAAGATGACTTACTCTGTATTAGTCATAAAATGAAAAGGAGCCGAGTTCTGTTCTCCTCCTCCAATTAAAAAAAAAGCCTTGGTGTTTCACTATATGCATAAAGGCTTTATAAAGTTGGTTGTGCTTATCACTACAAGACTTTTGATTTGCAGCCAGTAGGTGTTCAAATGCAACAATTTAAGAGTGCTGATTAAACTCCTCCTAGCCATAGTGATTGGAGAAGACCTGTAAAGGTTTGTCCAAAAGTAAGCATGGCAGACTAATTTTTAGATAGAAGCATGAGCTTACCCTGCAGAAGTACAAAGTTTCTGAAAGTAGAATTTGTTATGGCCATATTAATCTTTCATTCTAAGTTTCAGAATTGTTAAATCTATTGTGAAAGAAAGTACTGAAACAGAAGAATTAGTGAGCACAGTGTCTTCTCATACACCAAGGGAGAACTGTATCTTGGGTTTAATCCTATTCACATGCCTTTAGGAAGTTACACTCCTATCTTGCTGAGCATCACAGAACTCAAAGTCACTTTTTTTTTGTTTTTTAAAGTTATCCTACGAGAAAGATTCCTATGACTTAAGGTTAAAAAATAATAGCATTTTGTAGGATTCTCACTCTTCTCTGATAGATATCACCATTTCTTTAGAATCTCCTCCCAAGTCTTCTCTGAATACAAACATTTTACAGTGCAGTAGAAGACTCTTGCTAAGCAAATCAATGGAGTTTTTAACATCAATTAATCATAAAATAGGTCTTTTTACTTAAGCCTATTTTTTTCAGTATAATCAAAAAGTCAGTCTCGGTATGGGAGAATACAATTTTTTCTTTCAGACTAGTATCTTCACCATCAAAAAGCCCTCAGAGACAGAGTTTATAGTGGTCCCTTCTTCAAAGAAGCGTTAGCAGACATAACTACACCAAACACTGATTTGTGGGATTGCTGTTACCTTTAAACCAGGTTTGATTGAAATTTCACAATCAGAACAGAAAGCAACAAACTGAAAGCAGACATTCCTGCTCCTGTCAGGTTTTAATATTCCTTAGATTTGGTTTCATTTCAAGTGTGTGACTTACACTTATTCAAGAAAGGGAGGGGCAAAAAAAAAAAAAAATCAGCGTCTTATGGAAAACTGCAAAGTGGAAATATTGAAAGGTATTAAACAGCTCATTGGCAGGTACTCCTGACAGGAAGTCAAACTATTCCAACAGACTGCATTTTTCTTGGAAGGCCGGAAGTTATCAGGCAGTCCTAAATTATTGAACATATTCTACTACATTAGAGAGGTGATTCTGCCCCTCTGGGAGGTGATTCTGCCCCTCTACTCCACTCTCGTGAGACCCCACCTGGAGTACTGCGTCCAGCTCTGGAGTCCCCAACATAAGAAGGACATGGACCTGTTGGAGCGTGTCCAGAGGAGGGCCACGAGGATGNNTCAAAAAGCCCTCAGAGACAGAGTTTATAGTGGTCCCTTCTTCAAAGAAGCGTTAGCAGACATAACTACACCAAACACTGATTTGTGGGATTGCTGTTACCTTTAAACCAGGTTTGATTGAAATTTCACAATCAGAACAGAAAGCAACAAACTGAAAGCAGACATTCCTGCTCCTGTCAGGTTTTAATATTCCTTAGATTTGGTTTCATTTCAAGTGTGTGACTTACACTTATTCAAGAAAGGGAGGGGCAAAAAAAAAAAAAAATCAGCGTCTTATGGAAAACTGCAAAGTGGAAATATTGAAAGGTATTAAACAGCTCATTGGCAGGTACTCCTGACAGGAAGTCAAACTATTCCAACAGACTGCATTTTTCTTGGAAGGCCGGAAGTTATCAGGCAGTCCTAAATTATTGAACATATTCTACTACATTACTTCAGAGAAAAACAGTACTAGCGATTACCTTCATGAACTTGAAAACTAGCACTGTAAGAAAGAGTTTGCATATTCAGGCCTCTGATCCTGTGATGGAGTCCAAAAGCACAGAATTAAACTGATAGCATCCTACTGAATTCCATAAGACTGGAGTGACGGTGGGAATCATACTCACTTCAGAGAGGGAAACAGATTTACATCCCATGATGACACATGATTTGAGTACCCTTTTCTCTATGCAGATGAAACAGGTGTCACTCAGCTTTTTTTGTGGAGGACAGGAGAGAAGACGTATAGCTGATCCCACCTAGAAGGGTAAACAGCCTCAGAGACAGGCTACTCAGACGTAAGGATAAAACATGAATTGGATTGATTGGTTCAAAAGAGGAGACTTATCCTCAGCCTGTCTTTATTCAACTGCCAGATGACTGGCAAACACTTCCAGGGCACATACCCAGCATAGACTAGGAAAAGCAGCGCAGGAATTTGGACCAGGGGAGTTGCTTAAGCAGACTACATACAGTCGGTCCCAGTTCTGTCCTGAAGCGTGTTTAACACAGAAGAAATTAAACAACTTCAGCAGGAGAGAATAAAAACCTTATACAAGTCAACAGGCAAGGCTTCCAGCAGAACTGTGAGCAGAGACTTAAGGGCAACCAAATTCAGTGTAGAGGTGGACATGCAGTGGAAGATCTCTTGTTCAACTGAAAAGAAGCCTTCCCTGTCAAAAACCCCAAGAAAATCATTGTTTCCCACAAAGTGATTTGAATTTTGACAAGTCAGTATTTTCCCTTATGTATTTTATGTAAAGCAGTCATTTTAGGTAAGGCCATTAGGAAAATTCCTCAGAAGAGCTCATATTAGTATTCCACTGCAAGTTTGAGATCTGAAAGGCAATACTGCATTCTGCAAGATTTCAAAAGAAACAGGCCCCCACAGTTCTTCATATTACATAAAATCATTTCTAAAAGTCTTTTATATGTCTTTACCTACTGGATGAACCTATAAGGCTGGTTTCCTCATGTTTCTGAAGAGCCAGACCAGATTGCTTTTCTTAAATGAAAACTTTGAGTCTCATGTAATACTATCTTCCACAAAAGAAAGGAGTGACTGGGGGGGAGACAGGACACAAACAAACTGAGATGACAAAAAAGAAAACCAAATTAAAGTGTTTGCTCTCCTCAAGCCCATTAACACAGCAAAACATGGAAACTTGTTTATATCAAAACTGAATTTGTTTACGAAATAAGAGTTTGCATTCCAATATCTACTGACACATGCAAATATCCCATTCAACAGTAAAGCTACTGCAGTACTTTTAATACAGGGCTTAACACAGTGGAATTGCTTTTCAGCTGGCTGTACTACTGGTCATGGGCCTGTGAAATGAGTCCTTCAAGGCAAACTCCCTGTAGGATTATTTTTTAAAAAAAAAAAGAAAAAACCACCACCACAACACTACTTATCCTGAATATGCAGAAAACAGTGAGAATATAGGAAGTTCACTAAGTAACAATTCTGCTTTTGTAAGGGTAGAGAGTGCTGTTCCATCAGATTCTAATGCAGCCTGCAATCTTTACACTTAGCCATCAGGAGAAAACAAGAAAGTGAAATTCCAAACAGACAAATTCTTATTTTCCCATTATGGGTTTAATTATTCAGTACTAACTGATACACCTCCACGACAGCAGACGGGGCTGCTTTCACCACAGGTGGTCTTCTTTGAGCACGATATCTAAGCTCAACATTCCCTTCTATAGGCCGGTAAAAGCAGGTTTCCCAGCAAAGATAAACAACTCAGCACAAGGCAGTTCAGCTCCCATGCAGCCACACCTCGCACCTGGCAGAGCTGCAGGCACTATCAAAGCAGGCAGAAAAACCACACCAGAAAGCCTGTTTCTCACCTGTTAGGCTGGTTTTAGGTGCATGTGAAGGAGGAGGGCGAGGGAATGACTCTCCAGCACTGGCTCTTCAATGAGTTCAATCAGCCCCCAATGTTTTCAACACAAGTGATTCAACAGTTTAAGAGTTGTTTCATTATGCTTTGCCTTAATTTACAGCATATATTTGTGAATTCCCTTTTTGGACAAAGCTACAAGAATTGTGGGGTGCTTAATTTGTCACAAACATAAAGCGAAGGCGATTGCAACAGCTGGTCACACAGAAAATGGAAAAATAGGCTTAATCTGAATGCTGCTGCTGCTATCACTTAGAGTACAGCCTCCCCGCGCCCCCCGCCCCAAAAGCCTGAAGAGTGTAACAGCCAAAGGTTTGAATAAAAATGAGAGGTTGCTGTAGTTCCGGGTTAGCTGTCAGAAGAAATAAGAAGATGCACATCCACACGGCCCCCTCGTTCCTCACGGCACACCCACTAGGTCTGGTTCCAATTCCACCCTCTTGAGGAATTCAGCAAGCGCTGCCAGTCAGCCACAGCAATCTATAAACTGTCATGAATATATTGGAACAACTGCCAACAGGTTTATTGACAGTTGATTACTTTAAACTTTTGTTTTGATGCAAGTAAAAGCTTTAATCCCATTTGCCAAACACTGGAAGGTTAAGGCAAAAGAGGAAGAAGATTTTATATTTAATATATTTGTATTTTAATTTAATATACTTGTATTTTAATTTGATTTACAAAATGAACTATCAAAAAGCCTTGCCTTCTCTCTCCTGAGAGGAACACTGCAGAAGTAAGGATATTGCGGTAACAGTTGAGAGACTCAGCATGGTTTATATACACAAGGGGATGAAACAGTGCAGTACTGGCTGACAATATACAACAAATTCCATATGTGCAACATTGAAGCGGTTGGAAAAAGTGAATCATCTTGTACAGAATGTGATGAGCAGTTTATGGCATTTGAAATACACATGAATCTGGATTCAGAACTTCACAACAGCCCTCACTCATAGCTGGACTCTTTTTTATGGGAAAAGTAATTTCTTTAAAGCTTTTTTTTTTAAAAAAAAAAAAAAAGAGGGGAAAAAAAGTATTGTACTTTTGACTTATGGGGGTAACTGCAGTAATGTTTGTTCTCAGGTGTAAGTAATTATGCGCAAGTGCACCTTGCTAACATACAGCAGCACCCTTTGGGCTGAAGAATTTAAACTGACACTGTATAGTATCTTGTGGTTTGCAAAAGAGATAACAGCTCTTGCTGTGCATGTTTTGATTAAGTTAGTGCCTGAAGCAAGCAGTAAGTGCTGCTAACTCCAAGGATGAAGCTGATTTTTAAAATGCTGATAGCAGGCCTGGCCAGTAGAAGCTCCTTGTTTATAGTAAAGCCTCACTGGAGAGAAAGAGTGGTGTTGTGTACCTCAGTGGACTCGCTGTCTCCTGTTCTTTCATATCTACCCCAGGGCTGCAGGTTCCTTTTCACCCCTTGTTTACTCTAAGGCTGCTGCCAGGGCCAACTCAGCACCCGGCTGAGCAAGCAGGGCAGGGAGATGCTTGGGCTGTCCACAGAGCCAGTCTCAGGCCATTCGTCCGGGCTGTCTCAGCAGCTGTGGGCAGCGCTTTGCTCCTGGGCCGTAACTAGTGGGACGAGCAGTCAGCAACTAATTTATGCAAACCTGAGAGGAAGGGGAGTTAGATAAACGTTACAGGTTAAACGCAAGAGGAACTGAATATATATTCTTGTAATTAAATGAGGATGGCTATGTATTATTTTTGGAGATGTATTGATAAATTGGAGAAATAAGTCACTATGGCAGCAGCAAGCTTGTGCATAATTAATAAAGGAATAATGAGGAAAAAAATACAGGCATATTTTTTTCAATTATAATTCAAGAGGCTATGAAATAGGCAACCAATGAAAGGTGAATCAACTGCTTGATATGGTTCATTCTGAAGACTCCAGTAACATAAAAGGCTCAAAGTTCTCAGACTCCAGATCTTTTTGAACTTCAGTAGTGCCATTCTAACACATTGACTAGAATGAATTCTGTTCTTCTCACATAAGGAAACAGCCTGTTTCAAAAGAGAGCTAGAACATTTACAGAAAGAGAATACACGAAGAAACTTAATGCTGCTCTAGGATCTTTCATATTGGTGCCCTTCTGGGGCTTAAATAGAAAGCTGCTCTTACTACGTTGAGTCAAACCTGTTCATGGTGAAGGCAGAATACCAGTGACATCTAATTCTAATTATATCCTTAAAAAAATAATCATCAGAGCCTCTTTATTAAATGGGCAGCATTAGCTGCCTCCTAAACCACATCAGACCTTGAATAGAAGTTGGTCACGTGGCTAACAAAACTGGACACGTGGGTGAAGAGGGAGAGGAACTGATCCCCTTTGGGATGATGACTGGAGGTACCTGTCTGGGACAGCAGCCTCTCAGGTAGAACAGGTACTGCAGTATTAGACACATATGCCCAAGAACAGATGGAAGCAACTCTGACCAGGGGCCCACTGGGAGGAACTGACAGACAACAATCCAGCCTCCATTCAATTCATACTGCGTTCAAACCAGACAAAGCTTCTTAAAGCAGAACGGAGAAACGCACCTTGAAACAGAAGTCTGGAAACTGAGAGCCAATGCAACGTTTTCTTAAGATGTGGTAAAAAGCTCCCCAGGAGCTTCTGCAATGCCATCCTGAACCAAATGAAGAAACCCAAGACAAATAACATCAATGGATGAGACTAATGGGGAAAACTCAGATGAGAACACACTGGATAAATGACTCATCTGAACAGACTTCACATATTCTTTCAGCAACAATTCAGAAATCCCAGACAGCTTTTGAACTCAAGCAATTTCAATGTTGATTACAGAACGTTGCTACATCCCACCAAACCCACAACCATTTGCACCTACAAAGTGTTATTAGGTCCATATTTTCACAACAACTAAATTCTGTTTTGATGTGCTAACTACAATAGCTTCCACATACATAAAAGGTTGCTAAGGACAAGACCTTTACCTTCCAACACCTTCTGCAAAGCAGCACTGCACTGAGACTATAGCAGTCCTACAAGGTTGTGGGAGGCTAAGGAAACGAGCTGTTTTGTCCTGTTTGCGAGGAGGAAAAACACAGAGGCATTGAGAAAATAAGGAAAGAGCTTCTACCTTTCAACTAAACGGAAGGATAAGAAACCAAAGAATATTCCCTCCCTTCCTTCCTTCCAGCTAGAAAATCAGCCAACCAACAACCCGATCCTGGAAAAAGCAGAATTTCAGGGACCACAGCCTTACAGAAGTTATGGATAGACAGGAAACATTCTATTTTCCTCCTTTAAGGGGAATTTTTGCAAGTACAATATTTTGGGGGATTGCCTGTCACCATTCTTTCAAATATCTAACACTTCTTAATGATGCCATGGACTCTCAACACGTTTAGACACTGCTCTCTATTGCCTCAAGCCAAACAACAAAGCTCCCCAGAAATTAATAGCATATGACATGCATTTGTTCAAGGTGTAGCTTTCTGAACTGTCTCATTCCTATACAAGTGTGAGTTTATATGTCTATAACTGTTCTAGGAAAAATAAGATTATATTTTAAATATCATAATTGTGTTATAAAGTGGATTCTTTCAGGGGGAAGTTGGGGCACTTCCCCCAACAGTTAAAAAACCACTGTTTTTTCATACCATACTGCATCACAAACATTGAGAGAAGATGACAGATGCCAAACTTCCAACCTGACTTCAGTTACTAACCTGACGAGCAGAACATTAGCACAACAAATGGCCATGCTATCACAAAACTGAAGATAACTGGCTTCATGGATGAAAAAGCTTCTGAATGGGGCTCTTTCATCACTTGCTTGGAAAGTATCCATCCATCCATGATCTTTTTCCTAACCAGAGGAAAGGAAATATCTACTTCTGAATATATAAGCAAGCACACTTCACACAACCTTCATATCTAATAGAACATTACCATCACAGCCCTGCCTTCCCAGCATTCACCATATGAGACAGAGAGGAGGAAAAAAAAGCCCCAAAACAAACCCAAAAAAACAGTTTCTTACTTTACCAAAATGCCTCTGATCAACTCAGCCAGCAGACATTGAGATTTTCTTCCTCCCACCATCCCCCCAGGATGCAACTCACCTAAATGTGCCCAGATAGATTTATGCTATGCAGCTGGGGTACCCTGATAGCATAGGAATAGCACCTGCTCAGATTTCAAACACCAAGTACTCAATATCCCAGGTCCAGAGTTAACCTAAATAGTCCATATTGTATGCTATCATTATTATCCTTCTCTGTACCCCAGTTAGCTAGTTCAGTTAGCCTAGACACAGCTATACAAGTTAGAGCTCCATCTCCAGCCTCCAGAAGCTCTACCTGTCAGACACCACTGATAAAAGATACAGAAATTCCTACCTTTGTTGCAGAGTCACTTGTTGACATTAATATTACTTACTGAGGAAAAAAGAATCAGAAAGATAGATATTGCACCAGCCCAACAAAACTAGTATTACAAAAACCCGAAGTAGCTAAATTGTACTCTAGATTGGACAAAGGTGTTTTATCCCAGCCCTAATCTTTTGAAACTGTTACAATTAATACTTCTGGCTCTTTCACGAAACACCATTTGAAAAGCCTTCACCCATTTCCAAGGAGATGATAAAAGCGAGCTTATCCAGACCTTGATGATAAGATTAAATTTAAATTTACAAAGAAAGGGAAGTACATTAAGATACTGCTGAATAGCCAGTGGAGACTGGCAAATGTGTGAATTTTAGGTTACATTCACCCACAGTACATCAGCACTACTGAAAAGTATGTTTATAAACTAGAAAGAGAAGGCATTAGGAAAAAATGGAGAATAAGATTTGAAGAAAATCCAAGGATCGACTATGGACATGGAAAACGTCTACAAGGGACAGAAAATCCAGAATCAAAGCATGACCCAACACTCATTACCTACAGTGTGTCTGCTCAAAGTGCCCAAAGATTTTTGACAAAGGTTAGTAACTTGTAGGTTCATTGCAAAGATGCAGACTCACAGACAACACTAACTGGTAGAGGTATGTATAACGCGGTCACTATTATACTGTTTCCAAGCAAAACATTTTTGTTTGTTTTAAGGAGGAAACAAGAAGGAAGAAAATGGTTAAGTAATACGTAGAAGATTTAGAAATAAAAAACCCTATTTGAATTAAATGCCTATCTCTCAAGTAGATATACATTTATCTGCATGAAAATCTGGTGGTAGTTCAGGAGAGATAGATGAAAAAAACCCAGGTCATGCCTTTTTAAGGTTATTGGCTTTTCGAAACTGAAAGACCCCACATAATCATTTGACTCCGGATTTTGTTACGTAGTAAAAGCTCTCAGAAAGAAGAAATGTACAGACAGGTAACAAAAATCAAGGCACGGGAAACATCTTGAATGAGGACATTTGAAAAGAATGAGTCTCTTTAGCTTATCGAAAGATGAATAAGACATTACAGAATAAAAGTAAACAAACCAGTGAATTACATAGTTAATATAAGAAACATTTCTTGCATTATGAGTACTGAATATTCACTTTAGAAGAGGTGACAAATTCAGAGCTGGAAAAAGTAACACGTTTCAGCAGTGCATAGCTGACTCACTGTCACAAAACATCACTGATGTTTATTGCTTCACTGGACTCAGAAATGGGTGAGATGATTCTATTAATAGCAATATCCACAGTTCTAAAATAAGTATTACAAAATAGCCAAAGCTTTGAAAGTGATATAACCTCTTCAGCTTTGGAATGGGAAGAACTTTGGCCTTTTGAAGGTTAAATGAACTGTTGTAGTAGTAAGTGTAGTATAACTGGTAGCACATTAACTGCATTGCTAAAATCAGGCATTTTACCATATGATACCTAAATATTTTAATTTTTTATATTTATTGCACTATTAATGACCAGACTGAATGCCAGCACAGTCTGATTTTCCAGCAGTACTCTTCCTTTCAGTCTGTGTATGCAGACCAGCCTTATCTCCTTCAGTGGAATAAAGGAGGAGATGGATAATGTGAGATGTCGAAAACATTCTCTATGTTCACTTCTCTAGTACAAGGGCAGAAAGTGGAAAGTACTGGGGAAAAAAAGGAAACTATTCCATGTCCCACTTTATTATTTATTCCCTGTATTGTCTAATCTCTTCCAACTTCTGCTTAACAATGCAGTCTGTCTGACAGCAGTTGGCAGGCACAACAGCAGGATAGGCATTACTCTAGAGAGAAATTCTGCTCTGTGATGTGATCTTGGTGCTCTTCCTTCTTTGCACCCCTCCAGCATGAAGAGGGGAAAAATCTATGAATATAGTAGATGCACCAGATAATTAATTAGAGAACTTCTTGAACAGACCTGTTGGTAGACAAAGGTTACCATGAAAATGCACTGCAAGCAATTAAAAACCTAACGTAGATTCGTACATGCTTCTTTACAAAAGGCATTCTTACTTTTATACTCATCTAAAAGTCCAATTCTTACAAGCCCTACGAGTGGCTAGAGATCTTGTCTATGCATTTAGTGACTTCATACTCTGTAGATCATTAATGTACTGAAACGTGTTTGCTAAGCAGTAAATCTCCTCAAAGAGGGATTACTGTTATCAATCAAAGGTTGAATATGAGAGACCCTAAAAAAGTTCAACACCCTTCCCATGAGTTTAGACTAAACACATACTACATTGCAGACTGCTCCACTGTTTGCTCTTTAAACAAAATGGCAGATGGGTAGTTCTCAGTCAAAAATGATGGAGGTATAGGAAGAAAAACTACTGAATGATATTTAGGACTATGATCTTGGTAAATTAAAGTTTATTAGAGTATAGAGGAAAAGATTTGTCAGTGTTTTCCAACAAAAACAGCTGGTACTTATGAGCTCTACTTATCCCGTTGCACTTTTCACATTGCATGTTGCGAGATTCAAGGACTAAAGACAGTTCCATGCAAAACATCATTAAAGGTGTTTCTGGTTTTGTAAGTTTATCACTAGAACATAAAATAAAATAAAAAAATAACTTACAGTTTATATTAGTTTAGTTTATATTATTACACAGTTTATATTAGGTTATATTATTTATATATCACTTGGCATCAGGTCAATTCCAGTATCCTATCTCACCTATATTCTTAACTGCCCCTTGCTTTGTGCAGTGTTTAAGCAAATAATTTTGCTGTACCCTCAAAACCCTCTTAGATTAGAGCAGACACTTTCATTTACTGAATTATATGTATTGCCAGCCATACTGGCATAGGGACAAAGTAACAGCTATTAAAACCTGTAAACTTTACTAAAACTGAAATATTCTCTCACACTGATGCAGTGACAGCTTCAGCTAAAAAATGACCAAGCCAAACAGGTCATGTATACCTTCTAGTGCGTTCATGCTAACATAAGGCCCTGTGCCACAGGGAACAATTTCCAAATGCATACTATTACATACATAAAGGAACACAGAGCTTTAAATTATGAATTTGTAAATAACTGGGAGCAAGATAATCTTGTTGCTCTTGTGCTACTGAGGGACACAGCTTCTTCATTCCTAAGGTAAACTGTAGGTTATACAAAAATGTAAATTATCATTTGTCCTGACTGATAAGATTTTCTATTGGATATTCTTCTCTTCACACAGAGATCTCCGGAACATGGGCCATGCAGGCTCACAGACCTTTATTCCTAGAGTAATGTGTGTTCATGTGAAGACATTCAAGTAGAAATAGAAGGGAATGGTTAGACACATACTATTCACATTTTATGAAGACCTGTCATTTTTAGAATTTTCAGCTTCCTGATATGCATATAATGATTCACTTATCTGTGTCTAAAACCTGACTAAATAGGGAAGTAATGGCATAAATACATCCTTAGATCATTAAAAAAAGTCATTGGTAAGAAACTTCTTGGCAGGCTCAATACCTGATACCCTCTGGTGAACTGTAGATAGCAAAGCGTCACGCACCTCTCCCTTGAAAGTGGTGCAGTGCTACTCACCAGATGCAGCCGCTGTGGCACCACGCTCTCATCTGGCTTTCCTGCTTATTCTCTCCCTGCTGGTTTCATTCTGTGCTGTGCAGGAAATCTTGCACATGTCCTACAAAGACAGTATGTGTTTAGGCTGGTGAAAATGAGGCTAACAGGAATTCTAATAACTGCCTACAACTATTTGAAAGGGATTTGTGAAGACATAAGAGCCAAACTCTCCTACGTAGTGCTAGGCAATATAGCAAGGGCAGTGACCACAAAACACAGCTCTGAGTGTGCCGATTGGACTTTAGGAAAACCTTTTTTACCAGGAGGGTAGTGCAGCATTGAGAAAAGTTGACACACAGGTGGTGGGATTCCTGCACTTGGGAGATTAGGCAAGCTAGGCAAGCTAGGCAAGCTTCTCTCGGTCTTCCTACCAATGTTTTTCTATCGTTCCTCACATGCAAGTGAATCTCAGATCACCATGAAAGTAATACAAAAGTACTACAATAAGAACTGTATCAGATCTATGGAAATAATCATAACCACTGTCTTGAAAGTTCACAGAATTCTTTATACATGGGCTGATGAAGCTTCGTAACAAGTCTGGATGGCAGGTAAGTATAAAGTCCATTTCATAGGTAAGAAGTGAAGTCACCAGCTAAGCATTTATGAGAAGACTAAAGCAAGCAAAGGCTCGGCAGTCTTGAACTTGTGTTCTAGCCAACAAAATGATTTACCATAGAAGAGAAGCAAACTCCAAAACCCTCTGCATTGTTCAATGAGCTCCCCAGGAAGAGAGGTTGGTTATCTGCCCAATCTCAAAATATAATCATCATCATCATCACCATCATCATCTGATTTTGAGGCTTCTAATCATTCCTGCAAGTGCCCTTTTACCAAGCCTTTTACCTTCAGGACAGGTTCAAGAGATGCACTTGGCCCCTTTGGTTACTCTACAGGCTAAAGACACCAAGTGATTTACATAATTCATGTGGAAATAGATTGCAAAACCTCACGTGAACTCCTGTTATTCCTCTCCTTCTTAAATATTTTGGATTTTATCTGTCATTAAATCTTTATGAATACACACCTACAAAACAATTTTGTACAGGAACAAAAATGAGACACAGGTTCTGTCAATGCTCAGTGCCCCTCCTTGAATCTTAGTGGCTATTAGCCACTCAGTTTAAGTGAGAGAGGAAGAACTGCAAGGCTAGATGTTATATGAGAATATGCTTTTCCACACATAGGATTGTGAACAGCAGCCTCTATGGCATTTTAACCACAGAGAAAAGAACACAACACTGTTTCGACAGAATTCTTCAGAGGAAAGGAGATGAAGCTGCTGTGGTTTTCCGAAAACAGGCCAGCCTGGGCACTCCAGCCACAGCTCGTTCAATCCGAGCAGCGCACATGCAGCCAGCAAGACATATGTTTCCTAAAAATTGCCAGGAATGCAAAGCAATGCGAGACAAGTCTAGACGGATCGCAGGATAAATGCAAGAAGCAAAGAAGTGGATCCAACTGTGTGGTGGATGACATTTGCCTGGCAAGGGAACAGTTACAAGTGTTCAAGTCCTGGAACGGGGCGAGAGGGAGAAAGAAACAATTTTCCCAGAAGCGCACTTGGTTCCAGAGGAGACTTCACCTCCCATCAGTGGTGAAATTCAGCTTAGCTAAGTTTGCTCTCCTCTTTGTTAGACAAATATATTTCCCTCTTTCTTAACACAAGTATGTGCAGATCAGGTTAAAAAGCCAAGTCCCGAACACAGCTACTGCACAAGTCATGCAAATCAATCTCACTCAAACCTTTCTGCTTCTACTCAAAACACCAGATTATGCCCGTAACTGTTGCTCTCCCCATCTTTTGTAGGCATGTACCCCATGTCCCTTCAGTTATCTAAAACTTATTTGCACAGATCCCATACCCTGTCTCATCTCACTTCTTGAACATCTTAATGATACCGTCTCTTATAAATTAAAAATAAAAATACAGCTTTAATAATTTCTACTTAAAACTTATAATGCTGCTCCTGCCTTCAACAAAGTCCTGCTTCTTGATCTAAATCCTACCACTGTCTAGTTTACTCCCAGTGATGCTGTTCAAATGGCCCAGCTAATTCATTATCTATAATGAAGGGCAGATGTCAGTCCTGGGCAACTGGTGGCGCACACTTAGATTTCCTTTTGACTTACATGTGTGTATTTCCTTCCTGTGGAAACAGGGAGTGGGGCAGAGGGAAAAGGGAAGAGGGCTGTACAGAACCCAGGTCTGCAAGCCCAGTACAGACAGACCTAACTCTCTCATTAGTACTTTCCTTCTTAGCTTCAAATCTTCTTCCATTTATTAACAGTCTTTTGGTTTGAACTAATCGGTATCTCTTGTCCATTTCCTTTATAGCAACCTGATTTTTACTGTCAGCTGCAATGCTGTAACATTTACTTCCTTCCCAAAGTTTACTTAAAATTATAATACATATAGAGGTCCTAGCTATTACCATATAGCTTCACCTGCTTTGTGGCATTATTAATATTACTTGGATGAAGACCCATATGATAACATTTTAGTATTGGCAAGTACCAACATTCAAAAACCATGAGTCAGGTCACAATACATTTTATAATTTGCTTAAAAAATTATAGATTTCAAAAAATGAATTTTAGGCTTCCTTTAGATGACAAATGTATTTTCTTCCTTTTTTTTTTAATATGAGGGTAAAAGGCTTTCTCATATTCCTGTGACCGTCTGTGAGAAAACACTAAATGCCTTGAGACTCCTAATAATGTTGCAAGAGTTACAACACACTGCTGTTTCCCGATACCCTTATGCACTGTTTATGTAGTAGAAGTTAAAATTTAAAATTTGTAAGATTCTTTAACACTTCTAATTTATGGTTTTTATTAAAATTGCCCGTAATTCACTAAAAACTTAGCTCTTACTAATGATAGGGTTCATGCTGTGCCCATTTAGTATTAATACTTGCAATCACTATGAAAACAATTTCCACTTTAAGAGTACACAGGTCCAAATCCTGCCTGTGGCAACATCCACTTAAGTCAATGAGAATAAAAAATGCATATCTGCAGGCAGAATCTGGTTCATTGCCATGTGTGTGTCTCATGCAGCGCCCCAATGCTCCCATGAAGAGTTAAATGCGTATTCCACTGACTTCAGCAAGTGTTAAAAACTTTAGAGACTGAGTTTCCTCTCTTTTCTGAAATGCTTTTCCTGTGAGATTTAGTTAAGTGATCATTAAAACACTTAAACTTACATAAGAATTCAGTAGGAATAACAATATTGTGTTCTTCTAATAGACAGCCTTAGAAAGAGCGAACACTTATGTGCATGGAGACATGTCATAGAATCATAGAATGGTTTAGGTTGGAAAGGACCTTGAAGATCATCGAGTTCCAACCCCCCTGCTATAGGCAGGGACACCACCCACTAGACCAGGCTGCCCAAGGCCATGTCCAGCCTGGCCTTGAACACCTCCAGGGATGGGGACTCAACAACCTCTCTGGGCAACCTGTTCCACTGCCTTACCACCCTTAAAGTGAAAAACTTCTTCCTGATGTTCAGTCTAAACCTGCCCTCTTCCAGTTTAAAGCCATTCCCCCTTGTCCTATCACTACGTGCCCTAGTAAAAAGTCCTTCCCCAGCTCTCCTGTAGGCCCCCTTTAGGGACTGTAAGGCCGCAATAAGATCTCCCCGGAGCCTTCTCTTCTCCAGGCTGAACAGCCCCAACTCTTTCAGCCTCTCCTCATAGGAGAGGTGCTCCAGCCCTCGGATCATCCTTGTGGCTCTCCTCTGGACACACTCCAGCAGGTCCATGTCCTTCTTATGTTGGGGACTCCAGAGCTGGATGCAAAACAAAGATGATGAATTTCCAAATGGTGTACGGAATAAGAGCCTTTGTAGTGTGTGCTAGTCCTCAGAAAACATGCTAATCCAAAAATTCTTTTCAGATGACCCAGTTCCTGGATTTGAATTTTTATGTGTACATACTTGGAAGCGTGCATGTGTATTGGTGCACAAATTTAAATGGAGAGAAGTGTATCTGCACAGCGGGCTAGCTGTTTAAATGAGAAACCTGCAGGAATGCTGTGGTTTGGTCCATGGGGAGGGCAGCAGAACCATCTTATAGATGGGTCAGAGTCTAGAGCTGTTTATTTACATGTATGTTTTGCAGAACAGATTCATATAGAAAGAGAGTGTCCTCACTGGTGGAGCTCTTTGTCGCTCACCTTTTGCTGCAAATGGGTAAGTCTCCTTGTGTGTTTGGACACTAGTAAGAAATAAAAATGCTAAGTAGCTTATTTTACTTTACAGATCAGATGAAAATGGGATTTATTAATTTCTTACATTCTAAATATTTGATGTTATTTGAAATGTGCTGAGAGTGAGCAGTTCTCTTGGGGGGAGCAAACAGGCATATTTTCTAATTCATTCTTAATGACTTGTGAATGATTAAAGATCTGTGCTTTTTTGCATGACAAGATCAGTAACTAAAGTGACAAAATATATTCCTCCTCTAAGCACTACAAGTGGCTACTTTTCAAAATAGTTTCTTCTTGTAGGGCACTTTGACCTTGTTTTGGATTTTGTTTGTACAATGAAATCCTAGTCCTGCCATTTTAACCACACACTCCTGCAGATTTCAAACAATGGTAAGTCTTCTGTGGCCAAGTCCTTATTACCCCTCTTTAATAACAGGATTTAGTCTCCTGTGTTCACATCTCTAGCAGAGTGACTCGTTAGAAGTTGTTTTCTTATGCATTTGATTTGTAAAGCTATATGTTTAGAGGGTTGGGTTGCTATTGCAATTGTTTTGGCAGGATGGTAAGCAACGTACAGGTTTATTTGTAATGTATTAAGTCCTTGACATACTGTACTGTACTTCAGAGGCTCCATAATTTATTTTTTGTTGCAGCTTGTCTTTAGTCCTTGCCAATTTATTTCCTTTCCTTTTCCAAACAAAGCTAGGGTTGTCAAATCCTAACATTAAAGAATTTTAATAGCTAGATCCAGTTACGGAACTAATTTTTAATTTACCATTGCTCATACAACATTTGACTAAATAGAAAAACTCTGTAAATGGGCTAAAGAGATGTGACCCACTAGTCAACAGCATCACAATACCCTCCTGACTCAAAGGCCCCTGGACTCAATGCTTTTGCTACCATCATCTATAACCATTTTTTTGAAATACTGCTTTTAAGAAGTTCACATAATGAGATCACTGTGCTGGCAAACAGCTTTGTCTGATCCAGTAATAACATTTCCAGAGCAGCTCTACAGTGTGTCTAGGGTAGTTTTTGCCAGAAATCTGTATCGGTTTTCTTGAAATAATTACAACATTAATATAAAAAAAGGCATTTTCCAAGAGAACACACAGGAGTAGGGAAGACACAAGATTGGGGAAGAAAAGAAGGGTAAGCTCTTGCTTTTCATTTAATGTCATCTCCACAGATTTGCAGGCCCTGCTGACCAGCATGGTGAACAAAGATTTGGATATATCCTCTATACGTTTGCTGTATAAACCATGGAACATATCTCCCTGACATTGCTCCTGTATTGCTTATGCCCAAATCTTTCACTTGTTTCAGCAAGCCATACTGCAGCTAACTAAAGGCATTCATTTTCAGCAATATTTTTTGCACTTGTGCATCTTTTGGTTTGGAGAATGAGAGTGGAATAAGAGATAGTGGAGAAGTATGCTAACTGAGATGGAAGCGGGGAATGAGAAAAAGGAAGTATCTTCAGATCCCTCAAGATTCCATAAGTTCATCAGAACTCCTTCCAACCTCCTTGTGCTAGGCTCAGCAAGCCTAAACAAGGACTTGAGTTCTCAAGGAGTTAAGGATTGTTGGAAAGCTGCTGCTCTTACTTAATCTCATCATGTTCCTTTGAGGGGGGAGGAGGAAATGTTGCCAAGGCTGGAGTGGGAAGGGGTATGTGAGTAAGGTTGTTTACCAAGGACACACTAAGGTTTGCAAAGATCTAAGACACTTTTAATGAGCATACCAGGGCTCTCAGGCATCAAAGCAAAGAACCCTCTGACACCTGCAGAGAGGAAGGAGAAGGGGTACAAAGCTTCGAGGACAGTGATGTGCCTCCTGGTTTTTAAGGTGACTAATGAAATGATTGGGCATGGCAGCTGCCTTTGTATGGACTTTTAAAGAACCACGACAGAGAAAAAGTCCATTTCACTCTTTGCTTTCTCATTGTTTTCTCCATTCCTCCCCTCACAGACCTGTTCAACAGTGGAATCATTCTACAGCATACAGGCTCTTGGATAACCTAATCTAAGGCCATCCTTCCAGTAGAAGTTTCCAGGGCAGCTCTACAGCCTAAGGTACTCAGGGGGGAAGAAGTCATATACATCTGGATTTTGAGTGTTAGCAGAGTGTGATTTTGCTCTGAAAGATGTGATACTTATCTATGGTAAATTGAATGGTGTTCCTGTTTCTCTGTCCCTAACACTATGTGCATCATATGATAAAGCATGGATTCTTCCCAAGCAAGCAGTTTAGGAATCTCAGCTACAGATTTCCAAAATTTCCAATGCTGAGCATTTACTGTTGTGTTTCACGTGACCTTTGAACTCTGCAGGCCCTATTTTATAGAATTTCCTCTAAGATTTTTTAACTCTAAATAAACAAAATATGCGTCTCACTTCAATATTTCTGCAAAGCTTTTTTTGCTCGTCAGACCTTATGTTAAGAAAAGGTGACAAACAATGGAAGGATAAAAGCTGCAGCATGGGAAGCTCCGTGGACGACAGTTCTATGAATTGTGGGCAACATTTTACTCTTCGCAGGAACTGCTAGACAAAGTATTACAAATGACTGTTCTTTTTTTTTAACAGACACATTTATAAATTGACCTTTCAATTACCTAAAGCTGCATGCTAATTTTCCCCATGCTACTGTACCTGGTAGGTACTGATGGAAGAAACACATGAGGTTTCTTCCATCAGTGCTCTCTTAAGAATGCTTTGAAGTCCATTCTACTTCTCCCTAAGTATTTGGCAACTACTGCCTCTTCATGTGAAAAACTAATATGGAAAAAACACAGCTCAAAGAGGAGTATGTTCAAACAGTGGGATTTTTTGCAGCCAGAAGAGGCAACAACTGGGGTAATTCACCATCCATCCTGCTGGAAGACAGAAACTAAGAGAAATCTAACAACCTACAATACACTTTTTAGATAACCACTTCATAAAAAAATATAATGGGCAAATTGCAATGAAAGGGTTATTCACTCACTCACTCATCTATACACAACAATCGACAGGAAGAAAATCCTAAGGAAAATATCAGATGTTTTAAACAGGTCTAATTTTTGACATTAGAGATGAATAGATGAGTGACAGTTCACTGTCTTATGGGACTTTAACTCACTTCATATCTTAAGGAATATGTAAGCCATCTGCTGGTACTGAAAAAACAGGTCTAAGCTTGCTAAATACCATTATATTCAGACTTTCATTCTTCTAATTTAGATGCAAAACTAGAAGGGTCTTACTGAAAACTTTGTAATATAAAATCATCTTGAAAACTGATCAAGTTTCTTATGTCTTCTTATAAAAACTCCTTATGTAAACCCATGTGCTACTGTTTACATGTATAATAAATGTCACCAGGTCTAATAGTAATAACCATCCTATATTCAGACGCACAAACTGTGAGGTTGCCCAAAGAAGTGGTGGAATCTACCTTACTGGTAATACTCAAGACACAGCTAGACAGGCTCTTGGATAACCTAATCTAAGGCCATCCTTCCAGTAGAATGTTGGCCCAGGTGATCTCCAGACGTATCTTCCAACCTAGACTTCTCTATCATTCTGTATGTACAAACACTTAAAAAAACCCTAATGGGTGAAAATGAAAAAGATTCACAATACTGTTCATATATATAATGGAAAGTATATTATTTGTCCCTTCACACTGCCCTTAAATCATTAAAGAAACTTTTCCATAAACCAATGAAAAAGATGAGCTGTTTTTAAGGCAAAAATAACTTTAGTATTTTATTACAATGGAAAACTGAGCAATTTAAACTTCCAGTCTCATTTATTTTACTAATGATACATTATGTCTGAAAGGCCTTGTGGAAGTTAAGAGTCTTCAACTTCCTATCTGAATGCTAAATTAAGGCTTCTATATCCTTGTTCAGATCCTTAGATTGAAATCAGTTGTGCCTGCAAGTAGTCCTGTTTTTTTTTTCATATGTACATAGTTTTGGAGCTCTCAGCTTGCGAGCCTCATTTCCTGATCAGTGGCAATGAGCAAAATTAAAGCTCCAACTTTCAGTCTTGCTTACAGAATACATACATCCATATCTCTCTTCCTAGCAGATTAAGAACGATTTATTCAATAATAAAAATGGCAGCACAGACATACAAGCCTACATTTGAACTCATTTTTGTTGATGAAACCTCTTACCATTCAGCACTAGCTTTTTTGGAGCTACTGGCAATCTTGAGGTTCCTTTCTTGCAGGCTCCCTCCTATTCCTGTTGAGATAAATCCAAAGATCTTGTTAGCCTACATTTTTACTTACAACCTCTTACTGCACAGCAGAAAGCATGCCCTGATCCCTTCTAGCTATGTAAATACTGAACTTGTTTGCTAATTTTGATAGATACATGATAAGGTATAAACTGTAGCTATGTAATCACTAAATGTGAAAAAAAAGAACTTATTATTCCACTCCTTATATTACAAATTAATGAGACCAACACTTACACCAGTGCTCCATTTAACATATCTGCAAATCGTCTGTAAGCTGTTTCACATCGAACTTTCAACATTCAGTGCACACACATATGCCGGTAAGATCAACATTTGAGCCTGTATTTCCATTATGCAGTCTCTCTTGGTCATGATGGCTACCCAGCCTGCACTTTCAGACCTTGCTTTGAAAGTTCCTCATGTATAAAAGGGAATTATGACTATTGGAAAAAAGGCTTATCTCAAATATACAGGCAAATTGTGTCCACTGTATAACAGCTGGTAGTAGGGAAGTGGAAGAGATACATCTGTTCATTTATGAATTCCGTCTGGTTTCAATGATACAGTCTACCATATGGCAAAAAAAGCAGCAAGAACTGGCTTGGAGCGGTTGTCTTGTGTTTGCCCACTATGAATTCTGCTGTCAGTAACTTGGTAACTTTGCTTATCTCTCAAGATAAGCTTGCCAAGGTAGAAGGAGGTACTTGGATATGCCACCTTTTCCTTCACACCATCATCCTTCATGCAAGTGAGGAAAAAGGTCAACATCACTTTCAGACACTTAGCACTGCATAAAAAAAAAAAAAACCAAACCAACCACAAAACAACTCACTCAAAGCACATCAGTCCAACATAAGTCTGAAAAGCAGAACCTGGATAATTTGTTTCCAGGAAAGGCCTGAAGTCATCTGGCAGCATGTTGATATTGCTTTAAAAATATTTATTCTTAGCTTCTAGCTAAGATAAAATATGGATAGCAACTATACGGCAATTAAAAACACAAGTAAGAGAAATTGAGGGAGGAGAAAGGAGACTATTTTTACCAGTAAATGTTTTCTTATAGGGACAATATTATGCACTTATTAGCAAGCAGTGCCTTTAATGTAGTACATGATGAAGTAGAACAGTCAATTTTCCTCTTTCTAGTCACTTAAGTTTTAAGCAACAACATTTTTTGTTTAAAAATCAAGTGTTCTGTTTTATACCACAATTCCACTGGCAAACTTAGCTCTGTATGAGGGGAATGTTTTAAGTGACTTCAGCTCCAATGCTTCGGCCCAGTGGAAGTCAGGCTTATGCTTATAGTGGTTGGTTCAGCCTGAGGTACCACTTTCTTTCCTGAAATTCCTGGAAATCAACAAGCAGGGCCGCCTCCTCCACTGATACTCCTAAGATTCTCACTTCTGCTCCTTCAGCCCCAAAGCTATGAGCATCTCCCCTGAGAGCCACTTTGAATTCCTATTCCAGTCTAACTACAATTCAATTACCAGAAGATAGTCGATGTACAAAGGAAGCAGCCACTAGAGGTCTTTGCCAGTTCCTCCCACCCAGAAACTTGGAATATATGTAAGTGTACAGAAACCTAAAGTTTTAGAGAACAGTGGGGATTCTTTATGGCACTGGATATTCCTGTGTATGATTTCACAGTGATTTAAGAATGCTTTTTTTTTTTTTTTTTTTTTTGATGTTTGGTAGTTGTAACAGAGCTAAAGCTAATACCAAACAGTGAAAATGACAGTGTAAGAGGGATAACCATGACACCAAATGCCATTTACTCCAGTTGAAGTGCTTGTAGTGTTTGGCGGAGTTGGTGGCGCTTCGATTGCTGAAGCAACTCTTTCAGTGTTTCTATATTTTTGCTTTTAAGCAATGCATGAGATTCCTAACAGCTGTACATGGCCACTAGTGCACTTCCAACGGGCTGAAGATGCAACGAAGTGAGGTCATACCACTAGTTTTTGAGCAGTAACCAACGCAGTATTCTGCTCCACATAATAGTTGCTATTTGTGTGAAGACTTGAGGAATAGGGATGGTGCTGCTGGAATTCACTACAGTTCTTAAAGAACAGGTAATCTCTGGGACTGGGAAACACTGCCCATAAACTTGCATGTACAGTCTGAATCCAAAGAGTCACAGTCCAGTTGATTTTTAGGTAACATCCCAAACAAATGTTAACAGCAACTTGTGCTGAACTGCAACGGAAAGTAAGACACAAAAGAAAACAAACATAAACCAGACAGCTTGTCAGTCACACCAGAGCAGTGAGATTTCCTTGCAATCTTATGCAGTGGTAAAAGCGAATCATGAACAGCAGATGAGACCTTTTGGTCCTCCAAGAGGCAGTACCAACACTAAAACCTGCAAGGCGGCCAAAAAGCTGAATTACAGTCTTCGTCCTGCTTGTGAATAGGAGTAAATAGCATCACCCAGTTGGCGATGGTCATTATTTCAACTGTTTTGTCATGTATTTTGTGAAAACTAGGCTGAAAACGGCCACAGGTTATGACTGACGCTTGCTAGCAGCGATGGCGGGTACCGAACCTCTTCAGGAGAGAGGGTTCGTGAGGTGCGCGCAGGTACCCCTGGGGCTCACCTGAGCCGCCCGGAGATGGCTTTATAAACACAGGTCTCCTCAGCTCTCCACACACAAGTTTTTCTTCTTGACGAAAACCACCGCGTCTCACCGGCGCTACGCTCCCCGCCGAGGAGGCTCTGCCGTAACGCCGCACTCGCTGCCGCCCCAGGCGGCCCCGGGCTCGTCCCTCAGCGCCGCCGCCGGGGGCCGGCGCCGCTCTCCCCGTCCCACCGCGGGAGGAGGAACCGCCGCTGCACCGCCGGCGCGAAATGGCGCCTTTCCTCCGCCGCCCCCCGCCCGCCCGGCACAGCCCTCCCCGTCCGGCCTCGGCGGGCCTGCGGTGCCGAGACAGCGTCCCCGCGGGGCTCGGCCGCCAGCCCGGCGTTGGGGACCGGGGCTGCCTTCCCCACAGAGGGCCCCTGTGGGGGCTCTCCCCGTCCTCCCCTCGCCCCGCCGCCAGGGTGGCGCCGTCCCTCCTGCCCCTTCCCTCGCCCTCGGTGACAGGATTCTGGCGGGCGGCTGGCGGGGCACCTCGCGGCTCCCGAGGCGGGACGGGCCCCCGCCACCTCACAGGCTCCGCCGCCGGGCGCGGGGCGATGGCTCCTCTGTCAGGGCCAGCGCCCGGCCCGCTCCCGCCTCAGCCACCGCCGCCGAGACGGGGGCGGGGGGGAGAGGGGGTCTGCCCGGGGAGCGGGACGAGCGCCCGCCTGGCGGCAACCCCTGCGGCCGGGGCTCAGCTCAGGCGCCGCGACCCGGGGGCGTCGCCGGGGCAGCGCT
>VUYV01000019.1:4634813-4769585 GCA_008711295.1 Anarhynchus alexandrinus
GGTGGGCGGTGGGGAGCGGAGCGCGACGGGACGCGGCGGGAGCGCGGGGCTGATGGCGGGGGACGCGGCGCCGGGCCGGGCCGGCAGAAAGTTCGCTGTCTCCACGGGAGAGTTTTGGGGTTTTTTTGTTGTTGTTTTGGTTTTTCTTTTTTTTGTTCTTGTTTTAACGTACTCTAAGTGGAGTTTGCGTATACTACAATAACGTTGGGTTGTTTTTGGCAGCTGACCCCCCCCTAGTGGAGGGAAAACACACATATATAATTCAGTGCAGACTTCGGTTTACGAAATTTTTGCCAGCATTAAACATTTTTCCACTTGAGTCAAAGTACAGTTCTAATAAGCCATTCTGTCTTTCTCACCGGTGGTGTGTTTTTTTTTTTTTTCTTTCTTTAATGCCCACCTTACAGCCGGGAGGTTCCGTGCCAGATAGCAGGCAGGCAGCTTTCAGTAACATGGGTTGCTTGTCATGTTGAGTATTGAATTTTAGAGGTCAGCTCCTTGTTTGGACATCTCCAGGAAGAATATTGCACCGCTCTCCTTCCCTCAGCAGGCATACCCAGGGCTTTCCTCTACTCACCCACTGCTGCCACCAAGAAACCTGGCAGTTCGGCCTCTCCATTAATTTCTTGGCAGAAATACTTTGTTCACGTGGTGCAGAGGTGTCTTTTTTTTTTTTTTTCCAAAACCTGGGAATAATATGTAAATGATCAGTAATTATTGCAGTGCAGCATTTTAGAAGTATCTTCTAACTTGATACAGGGCTGTGAAGAAACCCACTGAGTAGCTGTAAAATACACACCTGGTTTCCTTAGAATTTTCTTTAGGAACTTTGGAAGTAAACAGCTATGGTTGGCTAATGCCCATCAAAAAAGAAAAAGTAACACTTTCTCTTCACTTACTTTCAGACTCTGTACGTACAGTGCTGGTATGTTAGCTATGTAAAATAAGCCTTCTTGCCTGCCTGAGCAGACATTTTTTCTGTCAAATAAAATAGTCCGTAATGACTCTTCCTCCCAGACCTGCTCTCTGACGTTGGTTTTGAAGGCTTTGCTGTCCAGGCAGGGTAGGGTGGTTCAGGAAAAGAACTGTGAGGCCAGACTGCCAGGACTGAGGTGGCCGGTGGCTGCAGACATGGACAAGCAGGAACCCACACGAATGGTGGGGAAGTACTAGGCAGGAGTTTCAGTGAGGGGAGAAACGTGAATTGCAGTTTACTGGAGAATCCAGCTACTTTTTACTAAGAGGGTGTGTGACAAATTAAATGCCATGCTAAGGAATGCAGCTGGGGTATAGGTACTTACCCCAGCTGGTAAAATCAAAGTGGCAGTGGAAACAAAGGTATGTGGAAAACATGTTCACCAGAAGCTGATGTGAGTTTATTCAGTGTAAGATGTAAGGACTTGACCTTTGCTTCAAAGCCGTTGAAAGAACTCTTGCTATCCTCTGCATCCCTTTGTCAACTTGTAGAATAAAGTTGGAGAATAGACCTTTGGCATACCTAGGGGAAGATTCATCCTCCATGCTGAATAAAGATGTGTACAGATTTTATCATGTCAGCTGCGTGGCTGACATGGACGTTGCCAGGTCAGCTGCCTGCCCAGCCGGGAAACCAGAAATTATTCTGCTGATAGCCATCAACGTTAACTCAAGGTGAAATGCAGTAATACCATGAAAACTCTTAGGAGGTGATCAGTTTCTTGGTCATACGCTTTTTTGGAAAGGAAAAGAGTCTGTTGACTCTTATTTAAAATAAAACTAGCATACTATCAGTAGACAAGACACTACTGGTGGTGTATTCTTTATTTGTGGTCTCTGGAAAGACTTCTGTCATAAGCACCCAAACAGTGTTGATTATGCTGTGGATCTGCCAGTGAGAAAAAACAGTATATTGTATGTACTTACACTGGTTTAAAACCTCGCTAATAAAGGAAGTTGTTCAACAGACTGAGCAGGTCAAGACTGAAGGCTGCTGCAATGTCATCCTCTTCGACAAGGGTTCTGCCTCAATGCTGTAGCTACTGTTTCAGGCCAACATTGCTTAAAAGAAATTAACATTTCTACCTTCATCTTATACCCGCTTTCAGTTAGTGAAAAGTTCACCCCTCGATTTATTAGCATCTCTTGCTTCACAGTTGCCTTGGGTCTTCCTCTTACCTCCATTTTCATGCCTTTCCTTTTGTTGTCTTGTTTGTCTCAAGGTTGTTTCCCATCTTGGGTTTGACGTTCCTACAATGATTAGAAGAATGTTGTACTGATGAGTCCCATATGGATATTTAGAGGAGCAAGACCTTCCTCCACTTTTGCTAAGTATATTAGACATAGCCTGTCTCCTTTCATAATGCTGTTTCCATGTCCATTTAAAAATGAGATGGATGGCAGCACAGGGAGACTCTTCTTTTTTCACCTCAGTGGATTGTGTATATTTTGGTTTTCCAGGTATGCTTCATGTTCTGTTTGTGTCTTGAGCATCATGTAAGTCATAACACCACCACATAAATCAGTATAAGAATGTCTAATTAAAGAGATAAGTAGGTCTCTGGGGACAAGATCTTTTATATTGCTAGCTGGCAGAAGATGTACTTTCCAGGTCCTACTGCCCTGTTCCTGTTGGAAGAAGACCCAGCAAAATAAGGCACTGTGTTATACAGGAACTAATAAGAAAGCGATTTACTCTGAAGTGTATGAAACACTTTATATATAAAATCTATGCTATACTTCAGCACGGCCAAATTTGAAAGTAGAAAGGAATGCACAGCTTTTATTGAAATCAGATTGGTCTCAGAGGGAGAGCAGGGGAAACATAAGCACAGCACTAAGGAATTCCATTCATGGAGCTGTTCAGTGTTTGTTAGGGTTTGTTTTTTCGATGCTCAAAGCAAATCAGTGATCTCTGTGGGAGGGGGTGGAGCGTGTGTGTGTCCAGTCTTCACTATTTTTCTTAAAAGCTTTACTATTTTAGAGAGAAGATAATTTTGTAAAATGTATCTCAGTATGTCAGGTCATGCTCGTGACTTCGTCAGCAAGATAAGCATCTTAATTTTTAGAAAATAGATCTTGCTGGGTGGGATTCAAGAGAAAGCCTGATGGCCTGAAATCGTTCATCAAAGGAATTATTCTTTCTTCACTGAACGGGGAAAATGTAATTACGCCTTTTTATTTTGCCTATGAAGTTTCATGGGCAGGTTTAATGGTGGTATGTGCATGCCAGGTGAAGCCTCATAATTTGGGTGTAACCTTAAAATACAACCCTCTGGCTGTGCAGAGATGTTCACAGGAGTCTGTAGGTGGGGCAGAAAGTGGACTGACTCAAATACCCCTTAGAGATGGCTATAGGATATATATTTATGGTTTACTTCACTGATTCTTAAACACTACGCTGTGTTCAGAATTGCACAGGCTGCAAACAGCCAATGTGGGCAGCATGAACACTCCCTCAGGTGTTTAATGCAGGTATTAAGTGTCCTGAAAACCATCAAAATTATGGCTTGCTTCCAGGCAGAAAATAACCTTCTGAAGTCCCCAGCTATCCCCGTTGAGATGCAAGTGCTGATGGTGACCTCTGCAGTCAGCCTGCAGACTCATCTGGTCTCTGAGGCTGACAGTTCTCAATCCACGGAAGCAACAATCCAGCCACTTAATTCAAACGCAGAAGCAAACCCAAGTCTGGAGACTGCAAGGAGAGTCTAAAAGCTGAAGAGAGCTGACTGAGCCTGCCCATCTATCGCGTACCAGCATGCTTGCTGGGGTCTTTACCTGGCCCTGTGGCTAGTACGCAGAGATGCGGCACTGTACGGGCAGCCAGCCTGATGGAGGTGGAGCCGCGGGGTAGAGCAAAGTTGAGGCAGGCAGTAGCAGGAGGCGACGGGGCTGTGTTTCCGTGGAGCAGCCAGAGCATAGGGGAGCAGCGCAACTGGGGTGCTCAACTGTGCAATGAAACAAGTGCTAGAGATCCTTCCACCTGAACTGGTAGAGTTCACATGGCAACCTTTAAGGTTTGCTTTAATTGCACCAATTAAAAATTAGAATGTAAAAATGACATTCTGAAGGTAGGTTGAGTATTAAATCCAATCATGTGCTACAGTATTGCTGTGAAACAAAATAGTAGTAGTTGTGGAAGAGTTTGCTCTTTTTATTTTATAGCCAACTGTTGCACTGTCAATTGAGATGTATTTTCACACTCTTGATAGATGATGTGTAAACTCTGAAATAACTAAACCCAAAATTTCTCAGTACAGAGCTAGTCAAAGCCAAATCAAAACAAGCAGTTTGAAAATTTTACAACAGCGAATGTAACACATTTAATTGGTAGCAATTTCCATAGAGCATCTGCCAAAGTTAAAACAATATCAGCTTTCATTTCTACTGAATTAAACTCATTGCTTTCAATCTGGAAAGACAAACCTTTTCTGCCTTTGTTTGTTGGTTAATTAGGTGGAACAACATAAATCACTCTAGCTGTTCTTTTGTATCTGGAATAATCTCTGGATAAGCAGCAGTCTGTAGTGAGTAGAGCTCAGGGTCTGCGATTTGCTCTCAGAACTATATTAATGTCTGGAGTTAATGCTGCAGGTGTGCTTTTTTTGTTTTGCTTTTCATTGGATCAGAGTGAGGACACATTTAATCTGTCAACCTGATGAAAAGGTCTGGTATTATACGTGGTCTGTCCCTCCCTGCCCTGACAAGGTATTGAACGGGGACAACCTCGGCACCACAATGTGGCCACACAGTGATTGAGCAGGGGTGAGGCCAGGCCACACCTCAGCTCAGTTATTTGCTTCAGAAGCAGGTTCCCAGGAGGCTTCTCATAGCTTGAATAGCTGATTGGTACACCCCCGTGCCATTGTCCCAGCTCCGTGAACGGCTGGCTGATGCCCCAAGCCGGAGGCAGGGCTGTGCCAGCAGGCTGCAGAGAGCTCTGCGGCTCCTGACCACTGCTCTTGAGTGCTGGGGGGCAACGGTGGCCCTCGGGTCACCCTCAGAAAAGGGGGACAGGCCTCGCATGCTCTTTGTAGCTTTACCACCCACCTGAGAAATGAATCCTCCCTTAAAGCTGATTGTGTGTTGTCAGTCCCATGATCACCACTTGTATTACTCCACCATACAGATCAACAGTCGGCTTTGCTCCCAGCATTACCTGAAGTCTTTGAAGGGCAGGAGGGAATTCAGCAGAGTGCCAAAGGCATTGGTATCATGCAAAAGCATGTTGCAAAACATATGGAGACCTCAAAGAAGCTGTTGGGATAACCTTCACAGGAGTGCCGAACTGGAGGGACCTCTCGGGTCACCACATCTGCTCCCCTGCTAGCACAATCCCTGGATCACATAATCCCTTTTTGTGGAAGCAGGCCTTTTTTTGCCCTGCTGTGGTGATTGTAATGTTGTTCCAGAACCTGACAGCTCTAAGAGTTATAATTTCCATCCTAAATGTGCTCACATGTAATTTATAGCCATTTATTTTCATCTTTCTGTTAGACAGTTCTTTTTCCTTCCATGTGTCTGCCCTGACCTGCAAGCAAGTATATCCCCAGTCTGTCTTCATCTTTGAAATTGAACAAGTCAGAACGAGAAGTTTTTGTCTTCCGTACCTTAGGAAAACAAGCTTTTAGTACTTTTACACCAGCTTGAGTGTTAAGGTGGTTTTAATCTATACCACAACTTTGAAAATACTGAAGTAGTATCGGTACACAACTGAAAGCAAACTGGCTGAAAGGAAAGGATGCACTGAATGCTTAATGATGTGTGCTTTTTTTCAATTTCTAAGCATACAATTAAGCTCTACCCATACCTACTTCAAGTTACAAATGTTTTGTAACATGTTTTGCAGATGCCACTGTGAAAGCTGAGAGAATACATTCATGTTTTGTAGGAAACCAGAAACTACAGCATACAAGTGGTTCCTTCTTTCAAACTAATGCTGTTTTTTCTCAAACAATATGTGCCCTTTGAGAACTGATCTCTTGAACAGATTGCTTCCATGGGGTATCTTTCATTAAAGACCAGTTTTTGCTAGCATTTTTCCAAAGGCATGTGACTCTCAGCATAAACTGAAGGTGGAGGGCACAAGGAATGAGTATGACGGAAATAAGACATGAATTGTAGCCATTTCAGGTGTTATTTAGTAAGGAGGCAGCCTACCTCATACGACTGTGGGTTGTGTTGGGATTTAGAAGCAGACATCAAACAGGTTAAATCTAAGATTATAATTATCTGGTGTCAAAGTGCAGTTACAAGAAAAAGTGCTTTAGGAAAAAAGAATATATAAAGAATATATAAAAGATTTGCTTCTGAGAAAGATGCTGGTTTGTGCTGTTAGAGAAGGACTGCTGAACAAACAAAAACCTCTAAAGAACAGTTTTGAAAAGGTGAAGGCTTAAGGACTACTATTCAAATGTGCCTGTAGTCAAGGGTCTGTCGGTGTAGGCTGCTGGGCTCTGTACCTGCTAAACTGTCTTCTCAGCACATGGTGGCTGTTACGCTTCTCTTCCAGGTTTTGCTGGAGTATTTGAATACATCTATCTTGACTCTTTTAAGCTTGAGGCTGTTTTTTAGGATTTTCAGGTAAGACATCACAAGGCTCATTTTCCCTGTGACTGCCACTTCCCCGCCCTGTGACAGGGCATTGTGGTCGTGTTTTCCCAGAGATCCTGCCTGTTTTCTTTTGCTCAGTCTGCCCACAAAGGCTTCATGGCAGAGTGACTTCCCTCTGTGGTGCACACAGTAGGGCCATAGTGAAAGGAGTGGTAGGGCAAGTCTAAACCCGGTCTGAACTTGTTTGCAAATAAATGACCAACAGAGTTACAGAAGTGGCAGCAATGCTGGCATCCCTTGGTCAAAACTTTATTAAAAGCATTCCTAAGAAATTAGAAACATCAGCTTCTTTGGGTCTCAGTACTCAAAGCTACCACTTCACATTTTTGCTGCAGTTTTTTTCTTGGTTTTGTTTGGAAACGTATGGGGTAGCAGGGTTATAATTTCCCAAACTTTGGAGTTCTGGCTTTATAGCATAGATGTAACAAGGAGGACAGGGTGAGAAGGAATGGAGGAAGTCCAGGGAAGATACTCCAGGCCTAACTGTAAGCACGATCTCTTCTACTTTTGGTAACCAGGTGGGGTTTCTGAGGAGGAGCTAAGATGTAGTGTTTATGAAATAGATTCAGAAAGAGCTGAAAGGGTGCTTCAGTGACCCCTGACACATAGGCGATAGGTAGGCCAAGAACATGAGCTCATTCACTCCAAGTTTACTGTTGTTCAGGCAGTCCCACACAGTACCATAAGGATGGACAAACCCCCAACCACCATAATAACAAAAGGCTTTATTAACCTATAGCTGCACACTTATATTAAACTTGGTGCACACAGGAAGCAGACCTCCAGGCTTTGGTTGCAAGGCAAGATTTTCTGAAAGAAGCTGGATTAAAACTAGGTCATACCCTATCTTGCCAGTTTGTCTTCAAGCCCCTGTATTCCACTACCAAAATACATCAAGCCGACTGCTTTAATTATGCTGGAGTTTGCTGGGTCTTAACACAGCCTGCTGCAGGGGCACCAACAAATCTAGATCTGGCAGAATGATGATACTTTCATTTTCTGCAGTTGAGTTAAAAAAGCATAAATGTCGTAATTGAAATAGAGCTCTAGAAAATACTGTGAATTAATTTTTGCTGTATTGATTTTTTTTTTTTTTTGCCTACATACAGTGATTGTATGCAGGGAACATTGTTTAATTTCCTTCTGATTTCCTTAGTTTGTGATGAAGGACTTTGAAAAGTAGCTGGAACTGTAAGTGAGAAGCTCTCTTCCTTCCACGTAAAATAGGTAGCACAAAGAGCCATGGGCTTGACTGTGTTCTCAATTAACTGATTGCTCGTAAACAAAAAGAGCTGATGGTGTCTGTGCCATCTAGGACACTTTGCCCTCTTGATTCCAAGTCCAGCATCAAGCAGGGGCCTGAAATTTTATTTCTTGAAGAGTGTACATTGTTCTTCATGCTTAGCTTCATAACAGGAAAAAATTGGGTGGGAGCCTGTCTGCTGTTTTTTCTGACTTTTATTTTGCACTTCCCTCCTGGGTTCCCATTCAATATTGTTGAGGTCTAGTCAGAACCAACCAACACATCTTAGAGGCTTGCTAGCTGGCTAAAGAGATCACTGGTTGGAAGAGGACATACTGTTTCTGTATTGACCGTTAGCTCTGTAATACCTGAGCATGAAAACAGGTCAGAATTTGAATCTACACCTGAACACAATGAAGAGGTGAGCAAGGGTCCAGTTCTACACTATATTCAATTGCCTGAACACAGAGAATATGTGAGCACAGAGACTTCCACATCTGTCGGTAGAGCTGTCTTTTTAATTACTGAATTACACTTATAAATAAGACTTTAATAAAAGAGAAAACTCATTTTCTGTGTAGCTTGTACACCTGTGAGCTCTAACAGTAGCAGCTCACTCCATGCACCAGAGAACTACCAATATGTTTTTCAGGGATTACTGGCAGCAAAACCTTTGCATGCAGTTTGTAAATCTACATGCAAAGTCAGCTTCAAGATTAGCACTCCTGGCCTATGAAGTGTTTAAAGGCAGGTTCCTTAGACCGAGGCTCCCAAGTCATCATCTAAAATAGAACTAGATTGCTTTAGTTGTGTTTTCCTTTCTTTTCCAATATGCATTGATGGCACAGGAAAAAATAAGAAAGAAGGAAAGGTACAAGGATGTGCTTATCCTTTCCAGACTTCTTGCATGATAGAAGGATTCTTCTGTAGCTGACATAGAGAGGATCCACACGTGTCACAGCTGGGGCACGTGCACAGCAACACACGGGGGTGCGCAGAAACACTGAGGACAGTGAGGACGGGCTGCTGCGCCGGGCAGCCGTGCGAGGCCAGCCTTGCAGCTCGGGCGCGAGGCCAGGTCAACCCTGCAGCAACAAAAACCGACAGACGGGTGATCCAGTGGAAATTACTCAGATGGTGGATTAATGTACAGATACCACAGACTGTCAGTAAGGTCAGAGCAATAGTCAGCTTGCAGAACACTGAAAGGACAAAGTGTAGAAAGAAAGTATGAGAGTTTCGATATTATCTGCCTTGTTTTAAGGAATATCACTCAGTAAATTATATTGTAATGTTGGTGTTCCTAACTGTTAAATTAACTCAGGCAGAAGGAATAATGAAATCGGAGTAAGTTGTTTCAACTGGTATAATTATTCCCTTGGTGTTAAATTTCCTGATTTTCTTGTCCTTTATGTTGTTTGATATTTAGGCATTAGAGGATTGTTGAAATCCTCAAAGCTTTTGCTAGTTTGGGAGAAACTCTGCTGCCTGACCTTACTTCACTTTTGCTTCCAGTGCTGAGAATCACATAAGAAAAACAGAACCCTTCATATTTGCTAAAAGAAAAAAAAAGGAAAAAAAAGAAAAAAGTTAACAGTATCACTCTGTTCCTTATAAACCAGGGAATTTTATGCAAGTATAGAGACAATCTTACAGGCAAAACATGACCCAACTCCTGAGTTCTCTGTCATGAGACACCATGAGATGTGGCACAAGAACACTGAGCAAAACGAAGTGATTATCATGTAAATCCAAACATCTTATGATGCATCACAAGATGACAGACTTCTCATGCCACCAGTATACAAGCTTTTTCTTCTAACTTCACATATGCAGACTTAATTATAGCACTGAGGGGCAGAAGAATTGATAATTAAGAGGGCTTGCTTTGATTAGTTTTACACCAGTGACCTCAAGAAAGTTCAGCTGAATCGAATGCTTACTGATGGCCCAAAGACCTGCTGTTCTCGTTGCAATGAAAAACCTCAGTGCAGAAAGCTGCAGGTATGGTAACTTGTTTAGCAGGATCCTCTGCCCCTTCTTTTGGGTGTGTCTTTTCAGCACATTCAGTGTGGGGGACGAGCAGTCTGCACACCTCCAGTCTTGGTCTGTACAGAGCAGGAGCTGTCCTGCCGTGTTTTCACCGTGTTTCTAGGACTATAAACCAGGATTGTCTGTCTTGAGATTTTCTTCATGCATGGGCTCAAATGAAGATGATACTAAAAGCTGACTTGATCTTAGGAAGTGAGGCCAGCAGACAATGTTGTAGGATAAGCTTTAGCCTTCTGAATGCAGATGAGCACAGGATAAACATACTGTACTATGTACATGTTTCTCTGGTTGCAAAAATCAAGTATGCACAAACATGAGAAATGGCCTGGCAGCAGAATTTAACCGCATGGGAAGAACTGAAAGCATGGGTTGCGGAGATGACATCTGGACTGGAAAGTAGTTATAAACCTTCTGCTAAGAACTGTCAAAAGCAGAGGTTTGCTTTTTGCTTGCTTGCTATACTAAACAGCAGAAAAATTCAAATAGGCACGTTTCATTGTACTGCTGGACATTAAAGATAAACTTTATCTTAAAGATAAACTGAGGCTTTTTTTTTGTGGGGGGATGTGGAATTTGGCACAGGGAGGCATTCCAGTTTTGTAACCTCTTTGCTTACTCCAATACAGAATGTTGGGAACCTTGGACTGGATACTTTTCTTACTGTGCAGTTCTGTGATTGTCGTACTGTTTTATCTTGTAAAGAGGTACTTGCCTCTGCATGTCTAGAAGATCACAGCAGAGGCCCTTCTTAGCCACCTCTTGTAAAGCACACCAGGCTCTCATAATGAAAGTCCAAATTACTGGTTCCAATAGTCTGCATTACTGTAAAGATTAAAGATAAGTCTGACTGCTGCATTTATCCTCCAGAAATAAGGTAGCACTGGAGTATTACCAGAAACAGTTCTTCCACACTAATTGAAAAAATCTTTGTTGTAATATAGCTGGCCTTCTGTTTTCAATGTGTTTTGGGTAACCATTCTACAACTTAACAGCATTTGTGGGAAACCTTATTACTACAGCAAATCTGGATGTGTTCAGTAGGATTCTCATAACTTACTTTTTCTGGATTCAGTGGCAGTGTGCACTTCTAACTCAGCTGTATCTGTACGTTTCTACTTTACAACATACTTTGTAAAGTGGTATTAAATGCTGAGTCTTGCAGTTGAAGAATTCATGTTGACATTCGATGTCATTCTTACTATAACCCAAAATCTGTTTTTAATGTCACACGTGATGAGCTAAGTCAAATTTTATGTTCTCCTTTGTCAGAGCTTTGCTGGAGATTAGTACAGGGAGGTTCCTGAAATAGCTACATATTGTCAGCAGAGCAGAGCTGGAAGAGGTGGCCTCTGGAGGTGTCTAGTCCAGACTCCTGCTCCAAGCAGGGAGTTTGTTCAAGATGCTCTGGGCCTTGCTTCAGTCAAGTTATGAAGATGTCCAAGAATGGTGATCCTACAGCCTCTTGGGCCCTGTTCCAGTACTTAATCATGCTCATTGAAGATAATGAATATATTTTTCACAATTGGAATATTCCTTGTTGCAACTTGTGACTGTTGCCTCTAGTTTTTCATCATGTACTTCTGAGAAGAGTGGCTCCATCATCTCTATTAAAAGACAACTATAGTGTGTCCAAAAAGCTTTTTGTGTGTGTGTTTGTATGTGTGTAAAAACTATTAAAAGAATTCAAACCACTTTGGGGAATGATGAACAATATCTGTTGCGTCATCCCAGTCTTCCTCCGTGCCTAAAGGCAGTTTACTTAAAAATCATAAGCATCTTGACCTGAGAGCATAGTGTGTATTACTTCAAATGATAGAAAGTAAAAAATTACTCTGCCCAGGAAGCTTTTTTTGATCAATACAAATATTCTTACCTATAAACAAGAGACTAAAACAAAAAGAGTCTGATCATTTCTATGCGTCTTCTTAATATAGTTGTTTGCAGATCCTTGTTCAGTGCAATGGTACAAAGTGCTAGATTCACAAATTTATGTGATTTTAAAATGTTTCTCTTCTTATTAACAACCCTCTTAAGCAATATTTCCTTGTGGCTGCATAAATTAAATGTAACAGATGATAGGATTTTAATCTAACCCAAATTGCTGGTTGTTCTATTGAGCAGAATTAGTTCAGCCAGGTTAAAGAGTAGTGCTAGCTTATTTGTCCCTGCAGGTACCTTCCATTTTGAAAGAGCGAGGCAAAAGCCACTGCCAGGTGGCACGCTGTTGGTTTGGCAAGCTTCAGCAGGAGTTTCAGCTGTTGCTAAAAGAACCGTGAACAATTGTGAACCTGAAGAGAGCCCCTGAGAAACAGTTAATGGTGAATGAGAGAGGACTACAGCTAATATGCAGAATAGGATGTTACCAAAGTGTTTGCTTAATAACAAATTATTAAAGTAAGAATTCTGAATGTTAATGCAAACAGCGTTCCCAGAAATTTTCTGTGTGAAAACATAACTGTGTCCTTCCCTTGCTCGTAAAGAGATGAAAGGAACTGCCTGCTGCTAGGAGAGGTACCCAGGTAGGCTGTCCCCAGACGAGTGGGGAAGGAAGATCTTTTGCTGAGGGAGTAGAAGGATCCTGAGTCTCCAAAATAAAACTTTTAAATTCAGCAGTGTTTGGAGTGGAGGAGGACTGGTTGCTAATAGTCCCCCCTGAGAGATGAAGTCCAGAATTTCTGCCTTGAGAGGGATGCAGATCCTGTAGGAGCTTCTGTGTCATTGCTGGCTGCATCTTAGAATAAGGGAGCTGCTCTTTGCTTCCTGCGCACAGATTACATAGAGTTTACCTGAAAGACCCTCCTCCCTTCCTGACTGCTTGTGCAGGCTGTGATGAACTGGAGACACTCCTCCTTGGGCTCCATGGGAAGAGAAAGTTGCTCGGAGTGATTGAAGTCCACAGATCTTTCTGTGCACTTCTGGGATCCCCGCTCAGGCATGACAGATTGGGTATCACGTTGTTGTTGTCTTTTCCTGGTATTAATTACTTGGAATTGGTCTGCTCCTTCCTCTCCCCCAGCATATTTAATTTCCATATCTGTGCACAGTTGTTGTAGCACTGTGCACACACAAGTTGTAGCAGCTCATGAAAGGAGCCATTACCTGCAACTCGGGAGGAAGTACCTAAAAATGGCTGTCAAGAAGGTCCTTCAGAACAGAAACATCAAACTATTCTTACTGTCCTTTTTTTTTTTTTTTGTAAAGACAAAACAAAAAGCTCTTTCATTCAGTCTTGTCTTTATTTGGGTAAAACATAAAGTGTCTTCTCCTCATCACCCATACATCTTTATCCATCCTGTTTGAAACACTTCTGTTTATGGCTTAAAGCAGTAAAACAAAAACATTCACTTGATTGAAGATTCAGTGGGTTTTTCTGTGCTGGCAAGTCTTGATTTTGCAAGATTGGCTTAATTAGGTTACATTTTTCTGTCTCTCTTACTTTATGATGCCTCATGTAATAAGATGAAATTCTATTGTTATTTTTAAAATAATACTGAGTACAATTTGATTCTCTCTCCTTATATGGCAGATGACTGTTGAGTTATTGTCTGTGTAGATACCATCTGTGCAACAAATGAAACTCAGAAAAAAACGCAACCACAGGACAAGAGAGTGCTGTGTGAAGACTGGTACATTTCACAGTGAAAATATTTTGATGTGGCATTGTACAAAACCACAAAATATCTTCTTTTCCTTCTTCCTTCCTTTCATTCAAGAAAGGCTTGATAGAGAGCCATGAATGACATTTCTAGAAGCAGAACTAGATTCAGAGGATCTTGAGTCATACAGCCGAATCGGCTCTTTGGAGGAAATTACCACTTCTGTTCTTTGTTGTGGCAGAGAAGGCAAAGTTTAACAGTGAGAAAATGGGAAGGAATAAAATCTTGAGTAGTTGCTTTCCTTATTTTAGGATTTGACTTAGCTTTCCCATACAGTCATTCCAATTAGATACGGATATAAGGTTATCCTATCAGTTTTCATTTTCTCAAAAGCACTTTAATACTGTTCGGCTTCGTGCTTGTCATAATGCTGTACTGCAGTGAAACGCTATACTGCAATATAGATGTAAAGGATTAGTCTGGAACTTCTAGTCTCTATTCAGCATGTTTATATGCTGTTATCTTTTTGTTAAAGTTTTGCAGAGTAGTTGTATTTTGGCCTGATGAGAATGCCAGTGGAGCTGCTTTAAAAATGCTGTCAAAGTAGTCCTTTTATTTGATTAAATTCTCCATGTGGTTCGTGATTCTAGTAAATGGCAATAGGGGAGAGAGGGTTAGACATGAAAAAAATAATGGAAGTCTTAAAAAAAATCATAACTGCCTTTCCTTCTGAATATTTGCTGTGTGACTTGAATGGGATCATTTGCTATATGAGAATGTGTCCAAAGCAAAGGAAGTGGAGAAACATGCATTAATGTACTGATGAGTGATAACATGCAGATAATGCTACAGAATCGTGCACGTTAAATGCGGAGAAAATATCTGCAAGAATGCAGATTCCTTAGAGAAGATAGCTTATTAATTGGCAAGCATTTTAACACAAGAGGAAAAAGATAATAGATATACCAAGCAATTGTACATTTCTATGTATTAGTAACAGTAGTTTTCCCTAACCTATTTGTTATTGTGCCCACAGATTTCCTGGGGATTCCAGTTCAAATGAAGTTTGTGGTTCCTTTGTACATAAGATTTTTTTTTTTCATTTGAGATGTGAAATGGTAATAAATGAGTTAGATAAGGTGTGAAGATAATAGGTAGACCAGAGAGAGTATTAAGTGACTGAACTTCAAATAACTAACTGGATTATTACATGACTAATGGGTTTCTTGAACCCTACTGGTCAGAGCAATATATTGGAGAAAATGGTAGCCCTAAGTCATTCATCAATGGATAAAACTTGCAACTAGATGAACAAAGGACAACCTATATGAGACCTAAAGTACAACATGGCTATTACTAAATCTGGGAGGTGGTTCTTGATGCGCTTAATTTTGTTCTACAAGCATCCTTTTGAAATCTGTGTTTCTTCCAACTTCGAAAGCATGGTTGAAACAAGACCTTACTGGAGCCAGTGGAAAATCTAGCATCACATGCAAATGAGGCTGTAATTTGAAAAGGACTTCTCTAAAAGTCAACATGAAGGAGATTTATATCCTTGCTGTAGAAGCACACGGAGCGAAACTTCTCTGTGTGTTTACCCACTGCAGCCATCCCACTGGCAGGTTGCAAAATGCACCTCTTGGCTTCATTTCAAGTTGTGATTCACTAGCAGCGATGCTAGTTACGTATCACATACAACAAACAGAAAGCTGTTATGCTGATGTAAGGTCTGATTAAGTGAAATCTTTTATCTCTGGAGAAAGAATGCATGCTGTGGACTCAAACTGCATATGATGTTCCTGACTCTAACAGCACCTCTCTCTGAAATACACTCACGCTGACCTTGACTACTCACAGCCACAGTTAAATAGCGTAATGACAGGTTGATCTGTTGACAGCTTTTGAAGACTGTTCATATACGCTCTTATTTTTAACAGATTTATCTCAGACTAAAGGCTCTACAGATCAAGAATGTTGATTCTTCTGGCTTTCATTATTGTGTTTCACATAACCTCAGCAGCACTGCTGTTCATCTCAACCATTGACAATGTAAGTCTCATTTATTCTCTTTTCCCCTCAAACAGACAGGTGTTTCTTTGCTTCATAAAAATGAAGTTGTTCTTCTCTAGTGGTCTTCAACTTGCTTATTGAAAGCACGTAACTGTGTTAGGCACACTGGTCTCCTTATACCTTTTTGTAACAAAAATGCCTTGAATATGCATGTTGCTGGTATGCATGGATAAGACTGTACGAGTACATGCCGTACATTTGTATGGCATCATGTTGTAAGCCCATGTTATGCAGCTAATCTTCTCCCCTATTAGATACTTGGCCAGGGAGTATATTTACAAATACTACCACGCTCGCAGGGTGGAGCTGTGAGACTTGGTTCAGCTAGATAAGAGGGAAAGGGGGGAAAAAATCTGTCGTCGTTTTGTGTCACGTGCATCTAGTCAAAGAGCTCATGATTAATGTGCAGGGATAATTTCAGTCAAGGTATGCTTTGCCTCAGAAGTGGTTGTCCAAGATGCCCAATTAAATCATTAGACACCATGAATGTATCTGTTTCATTTCAGTTGAAGCAGTTTCAGCACAAAGTTTTTGAATAATGCATGTTGCATTCTTTTCAAATTTCCTTTTTATTTTTGTGACCATAAAGAATTTACCTTCCAATATTTACATCTAGCTCTTAATTGAATTTTCCTCTTTCCAAAACAGCCCACTATCCTTATTGGTACTCTTAACTGTGCACTGGAGTCTGTCTTTCTTCAAGAGTTTTGGTATATGTACAGGCTTTTGGGATTAAAAAAATTGTCTGCTGAAAATACTTTACTGTGCTCAGTGAAGCTGGTTTGAATCCCATAGTCTTTTCCAAGACTATGCTCCAAGTGAAATGATGTGTTACCCACAACTTTTTATTGCAAAATTGTACAAACTCAGATGTTATCTTTCAGTCAGCTGGTTGATTTGTTCTATTGAAGTAGGTCATTAACTGAGCACTAAGGCAGGTTGTCTTACTCTGCTCCTTTGAATATTAAAAAAGCTAGGACAGTGGACAAAGCAACTTATTCTTAGTTCAGATCTGCTACGTACAAATCAAATTATTATAGAAACAAACCCCCATGCACTCTGCTTTATGTCATTAGCTACTTTTAAAGAATTAAGAACTTAAACTGTGTAACTACCTTCTATCAGATTTTATTACCTTCAGAAGCATTTTATGGTCATGAAAATAACTCTGAAAGTATTATATAGTGCTCAGAGCTAAAAAAATAATATATTGAACTTGGACGGCAAAATCCAAATGAATGGCAGCCTGAGAAAGTAATGCTTTTTCTTAAAACACAGTGTTACAATTACACATATGCCTACTATCATAATGTATTATAGTTTTTATTGCAGTATTGTTTGCAAAGCTGCGCAGTAAGCTGTGAGGTTTCTGGAATGTCTGTCTAAGCAGCAGATGCTACCAGGAGTCATATTTAAAAGTTGTATTTTTCCAACTCGAGTCAAAACAAAAGCCTGGGTAGCTTTTGGAACGGGAATGGGTTTCCTGAGGAAATGCCACTTGTGTGGAGTGCTTGCAGCATTTCCCAGGCTACCGTAAAAATCTGTTCAGTCACTGTAGTACTCTATTTATTTTGCCATAAATTTTAAAACATCAAAATAGAAATACGACAGGAGGATCTTAATTTGTCACTTGTCACTTCCAGCCAGATGCCACAGTGTATGTACTGCATTCGCACATTGACAGCGCAACTACATGGAGTTGAGGTTAATTCAATTCAATGTCAGGAACCGGAAAACTTATAAATGGCTTCTGTTTCATAGATGTATACCCTCCTATTTCCTGCAAATTAAAAAATGCTGTGCCTTTAAAGAGTTGTGCATCCTAAACAGGGTCTGGATGAACAAAGCAGATCTTGTCTAGGTATCTTAAGGAGTGAGTAATCACTGACTATCCAAAATTTCTGCCCAAACAAGTGCCCTCATGCTTTGGCATGTTTAAGATTGCTGTCTATTCCCTTTTCTGCTTTATACAGGTCTAAAATGAAAACGATATGTGAATAATGATGTGACCTTCATTCCAAAATGCCATTAGATCTCAAATTTAGTTCAAACAGTTAAGTATCAAAAATGAACGGAAATTTGTTGCAGCTGATGTATCTGATCAGGAGACACTCGGACAAGTAAGGAGTTTTGTGGTTTTGTGGGTTTTTTTCCCTGTAAGAGCCCTTTACTTTTATTTTGCAGGCCTGGTGGGTAGGAGATAATTTTTCTACAGATGTCTGGAGAATGTGTGCCACGAATACTAGCACCTGTATGGCTATTACTGATCAGTTCAGAGGTGAGTGTCTCTCCATGCCTATGTCTTAGTTCCTTTACCAGGAGATCTGGTGAAATTGCTACGAAATTTGCAGGGGCAATAATATAGTTGTTCAAAAATCTGCATGCTCTAACTACCAAGGTCGTCTAAAGACTTTAATACTGGCTTGTCATTTTGGAAGGGCAAACTATTCCAACAGTTTCTATAAGAGGAAAACAGAGGGAACTGTCAGGTGCACCTGAAAGCCCAACTGTGTTGAGTAAACACAAACAACTAATGATGAGTGCTAAAGAGTTCTTAAAAAATTAGATCAGGTAAAAACAGTGAAGTCATCTGAAAGTAGGGCTGAAGTGAATTTGCCTCAGAATTGAACTTCAACTTTCAAAGAAGAACCTAAAAACACTGCCTGTGCACAGGAATGGGGGAAAAAGTGGAAGAAAATTGGAACACAAGCTGAAGTTTTAACAAAGAGGACTTAATATGTAGCACAGCCTAACATCCTGCTTTACAAAAAATAAAAAAAAATCTCAAATGTTACATTTACTTTATTTTTATACTTTCAATCTTTGTGTATATTAAAGATCATATTATAGATGATTTGAAGAGCCACGTGCCCATAAAGTGACTTTGCTTTCCAAGCATCAAGTTGGTGTAGAGCATATCTGTGCTGCAGTGAGATTAATCCATTATGCACAGGCATATCTAAGCTAACATGAATTTATCAAATTTGCGTTTGATGTCTGTATTACCGTGTTTTCATTGAAATGAGGTACCCGAACTAGCTAGATTATAAGTAGCTCCGGTATGTCTGCTGTTCACAGACCTACTAACTGGAGCGAAGCTGTGCCAGAGGAGAGGTGCTACAAGGAGCTTACTTGTGTAGCTCAGCTTGGCCATATCTTTGCAGCAAAGTTACACAGAACAGCTACATGCAGTTACAAATTTAGTGGTTACTTTAGCTCCTAGTTACAGGGAGTAACTGACAGGATGACAAATCTGAACCAAAGGAATCTTCTGTGCCAAGTGTGGATATCCTGTCTGGTTACATCATATGGGATGGAGCTGTCTCCAGGTCTGGTGAGAGGCTCGGGTCTGTGTCTGTAAGTCACTTGTGACACCTGGCGGTTTCACTGTGCTTTGAGTATGTAGACGGTAGCAAAGGATGTGGTGTGGGAAAAACAGTCTCCTCAGTATTTTTATTTAGTTTTATGAAAAGCTTTTTAAAGTCCTTAAACCACTGGCTGTATTAATACGAAGGAAGCAGAGAAGAACCTCCCTAGGCAACGCGTGCAGAACTGGTTTGCTGTATGTGCTGAACTCCTGCTTACAGAACATAGCTCTACCCCTCTACTCATTGCAGAAGGAGGCAAAGAGAGAAACGGTATTTTTAATTAAGGCTCCTTTTGTTTTTGCAGAGTATCAATCAATTCAGGCTGTTCAGGCCACCATGATCCTATCTACTATTTTCTGTTGTGTGGCATTTCTGGTTTTCATTCTTCAACTCTTCCGTCTAAAGCAAGGAGAAAGATTTGTGTTAACCTCTATTATCCAGCTCCTGTCATGTGAGTGATTTTTCAACACTTGTGACTTTAATAATGTTTACATGAAAGGAGGAAAGGGAAGGGGAAAAAGGTTTCAAACAGAATAAGCTGCAAAAGAAATCTGTAGGGCTCCTGAGGTCATAGCTTATTCTTCATATTTGGTTAAACAGTGAACTGCTCCACTCTGTACTGTTTAGGCAGTTAAAACATGGATGACATCACTGCTCAGAATAAAATTTGAACTTTGAAGGGAAAGAATCTGAGATTTGGAACTGCTTGAACAAATTAAATAACTCTGTAGTTCTTACGGTCAGGTACTTCCTTAATTTTTTGTTAGTCTTTAAAACTATCCAGATGTTTCGAATCATTTTGTGCTCATTGCAAATGACATAAATATACAACAGCACTTGAAATTTAATCCACGTCAAAGAAACTGAAAACGTGTCCTGAAATGCTCCGACTTTAGTTTGAGGATGGAAAATAAGTGTCTGCAAAAAAAGGACGTTGGTGGAAGCAGCTGACAGAAAGAGACAGTGAATAGTTGTTATGCATAAGGATAACATTTTAAGATGCTAAACTTTACTATTTTCTTCCTCCTCCAGGTCTGTGTGTTATGATCGCAGCTTCCATTTACACAGATAGGCATGAAGAACTACATAAGAGCAGAGAATATAGCATTGAAGTTTCTGAAGGCCAATATGGCTATTCCTTCGTCTTAGCCTGGATTGCATTTGCCTTTACTCTGATCAGTGGAGTTATGTACCTAGTATTAAGGAAGCGTAAATAAATGTCAGCAGCTAGTTATTTCTGTCACTACAGTACAAAACCAAATTCCAGTAACCATTTTGTATATAATCATTTACATGGTTTTGTAGTAAAGGTATTGTTTCTCTAAAAATGTACTGTGTTCTTGATACAAAACAGAATAAAAAGTCCTGTCAGGTTAAACAGAATGCCTGGCACCTACAGGTCAGGGGTCTGGGCAGGACAGAGCCAAGTTGTCTCTTTTACATATTTCATCATCATAAATGGTTTTCCCTTTACTAGACATTAACAGTTTGTTCCTGGCCTCTAGTAGATTACAAATAAAGCCCGTGCAAATTAATTCGTAAGCAATATGCTAACTATATTCCTGGACCAGATGTATCCCTTTGGAATGGGTTAAATACAGGGGGAGTAAAAAACGAGGCCCAGATCACCGTGAAAAGCAAACAATTATAAAAGCCCAAAGCTGCACTCGGTGCGTCTGTTCTGGCAGAGGACTAGTGTTCTGCTATTTATAATGTGCAGTAAGTGTCATCAAGCTTTTATTAAAACCACTTGCTTTGCAAGAGTAAACAACTCCTTTTTGTACTCCGGCAAATGATTCTCTTGATTCTCTTTCACATTTAATTTAAGCATACAGAGCCTTTGGTGGGAGAATTTACCAGCAAATTCGCTGCACAACTTGGGACTGGAATAGTCCAGGCCATAAGAAATACCCCACTCAAGGCCTATATCCCTTTAGTTTTGCATTGTGCATAGTCTTTCTGGAAGGAAGAAAAGGGAAAAAAAAAAAGCATTACCTTGCCTACATATGCAAATTTCTAAGCAAATTAGTGATCAAGCAATGCCAAATGTAGATATTTGCAGCCAAACTCAATGTGTTTATTACACCCTGCTTTTATTATATAGTGATTTCATGGCTAATATATCATTTACAAAACCATTCCCCAAGTCTGCCCATTAGGAAATTGGCCTTTAAAAAATTTGTTCTAAATTCCTTTGTGGATTTTACTTGAACTAAACACTCCTACTAAATAAATCAGAGTGCAATTACCATGCTTATGAATTCCGGGATAGCTTTTCAAGATAAAATGACTTGGTGATTTTTATTTTTCAATAATTTTGTGAGATAAATATGTACTCTAATACCAGGCTTAACTGCTCAGCAGTGTCGTACTGGCTTTGGCTGATGGTGATTTTGGAGTTGGGAGATCAGTGTGGAGAATGAATGAAGTGGCTTTTTCTGGTTAGTCACAGCTTTGATGCTTATAGATTTGACTTTGTAAAAGCACTAACCATTTATTTATTTCAGTATATTCACTACAGCTGGCCCAATACACAGGCAATAAAAAAGTAACTAGGTTTTGAATGAGGTTTGAACAAATTCATTATTACAAAGTAGTGTGGCTCGACTAAAGTCAATACTTACTGCATTATACATCAGCGGATGGTCTGACCCATTCCTTCAGATAATTCATCCTTGATTTGTCACAAAGTTCAGCTGCATAGCTATATAGGAACTGTCTCCAACATGAGTAACAGGTCATATAGTTCCATCTCCATTTCTTGAACATCCTAAAATGCTTTAGCATGTACTACTTGTCTTTTGGGAGTGAAGCAAGCCCAACAAGCTGTTAAGAAATTAGATGAGTAAGCAGGACAACACATTAAAAGTAGTAGTAATAGTAAAAACCCCAAATCAGTCTGAGCAAAATGCATTCTCACCAGTCTCGCATGATGCTAGTATTTTGTCAGCATTTTTTTTCTCTTAGTGGGAATGCTGTGAATTTCAAGAATTATTACCCTACTTTTTAAAAAAGTTGTTCTACAGTTTGCTGAATACATTTCAGATTCAAAACCTGAATTTTGCTAGCAAGCAGAATTTGTCTTAAATAAGCAGATGCAGGCTTAAGGTTGAAAGCAGACAGACTATTAGCTGGGCATTTTGCTACTTTTATTCAAATGTGAAATAGTAAGGGAAATTCTTAAGCAAATGTGGATTAAAACTATCTTGCATCTAGAAGACAGTCCTGTAAAATTGTAAGTTAAGCTGTTATGCCACTGACTTGAAGAGATGCTTCTTCAGTTTCTTGTCTTGGTAATGCTCGGGTCATTTATAGAGCAAATATTTAAAATAAAGATGTATATATACATGAACACACAGCTTAATTCCACAGTAAAAGCCCTGTTCCTTTAATTAAAAGTGAAAAGTACGCACACCACGGTGTACAAACAGCAGTGTATGCATGGTGCCACGTAGAACAGATGGGAATGGTCTGCATACCAAGAAAACAAATGCCAAAACACTTTGCACGAGGGTTTTAACAGGAAAAACATATTTTAGGATTTCTTTCTACCTGATATGCCTTAAAGATATACCATTTTCTATGCTCTATATATTCTGAAACTGTACATGAAAATAAAGTTAAAACAAATTCTTGTACTGTAATAGCAAGCTCGATACATTTAGCAATCTGACCTTGTCTTTTAAGCTTGGGATATATTTACACAATGTTGGATGAGAAATAGTTGAGTACTTGTGTGAACAGGTAAAATTAAATTCTTCCTGCCTGTACTAGAACCACAAGCTGGTTATTTTTGTCCTTTGTTGTTGAAGACCTTTCAGGGTAAGCAGAGAAAATATTAGTGTATTGAACATTTAAGTGTATGGTGTCAAAAGAATAGCTACTGAGTAATGCAAGATCCACGGATGCTCTGCCAAGTAGTTTACTTGTAAGGGTGGGGTTTTTTCCCATCATTTGCAGAAACAGCTGTGTATTTAAGATTAGGTTGAGTGCCTTGACCATGTGAGTAAATAATGTTAGAAACAGGCCAGTGATTTCTATATCTGCTCTGGTCCAAGCTTCAGGTTTGCACTGAGATGATAACAACATGGATGGGTTTGTACAGATTGATCCAACCCTCCCACCCCCCAACTCCCCAGAAACAATTTGCCAAACCCCATAAAATTTCTGCCTTCTAATCATAGTGAACAAAAGGGAAAAGTCCAAAGTATTAAAATACTCACTAGCAGCTGTGAATCTACCTTGACATTTTTTACCCAGCAAGTAACCATCTGAAAGGAAGTACAGGGAACAAGTGTGGAAAACAAATCTAGAATATTTATGTCAATATATGTTTTCTTTTTTAAAAAATATGTATTTTTTTAAATGTATTTCATCCAGGACAAGAGAAAATGAAGTTCTGCACTACTTTGCTATGAGATACCTTTTTTTAAAAAATGCATTGTTGGTGATAGGAACTCTGCTGCTTAGGCATTAACTATTTAATTACCCTGTCTACATCAACAATTCTTTTTACATGGTTCTTAATGGCTTCAAAATAACAGAGGACAACGGTGTTGTCTTATCTTAAGTGTTGTGGAAGCTTGTGCCATTTAGCTAAACAGACAAAACAAAAGAATCCTTCCTATAAGTTCTAAAAATAGGAGTAAGATGAGCCACTACTTTTCCAAACACGAGAGAGCTAAGATCCCTAAATTCATGGTTCATCAATGCCACTGAAATAAAATAATGAAGCTGAAAATTTTATTATATTTTTCATTTCTTTCATATGTGCAATAATCCCCTCTGAAGTAATAAAATGAAAAAAAGTGAAATGTGGAAGGAAATTAGTTTTAAAAACAACACTTCATTTTCAAGGCTGTAGAAACAAGCTTACAGAATTAACGGAATAAAGTTCATAACAGACTGTAACAAGTCGGAAACATAAGGAAATTAATACCGTCTGCTGTACAAATAATGCTTTGACTCGGAACTCCCTGCAAGTAGCAATATAGTACTTCACGGTGGAACAATAGTAGACCACTTGTTAAGGTTGTCTGGGTCTCCTAAAGAGTTTTTTAAGGAGTTATAGATTGTGTATCACAAAATGGTCTCTAATGGCCACATATATCTTTTCATTGAATAACAAAGTAACTTCTTTTGGAATGATGACCTGTGATAAACAGCAAGCCATCCAAAGTGGCAAAGCCCTTATTTTGCCCATTTTCTTCCAATGTGATGCAGAATTGTTACTAAGGTTTTCGTGGAACAGATACAAGTGATAACTGTAGGGAAGCACACTTTGGATCAATTTCTGCAAGGGTCCGTGACAGTGCAGTCCCCTTTGGATTTTGCACTTTTAGTTTCAGGATTTTGAGGAGGGTCTTCAAATTCTTCAGCAAGCGCTGGACAAAGGGATCCTTGGCAGTGGAGGAAAATGTGGAAATTGCTTGAAAGTCTAGGCACCAAGACAAAACCAGCTGTTACTTAAACAACAACAATAACAAATAAGCCAGTTACAGTATTTCTTATTCATACTAACTTAGCTTCATGTAATCATATAAACTTCTGAATTGTTACTGTCTGTATAGTTTCCAAACTAACAGAAGTGTCACAGATTACCTGATGTTCATGTATTAATATTTAACATGTTGCTGACATTTGTTTCCTATCTGTCCAGTGAGAGTTTCCCCAAAGTAGAAAACACTCCTTACACGCTAGTAACAACAACTTGGAACAACAACTTGTCTGCTACCCAAAGGCATGCTGAAGAGGTTACCAATACATCTTGAGGGATATTTGTTTACTTTGGATCAATACTGCACTAACTGAATTTCTAGATGGGGGTGGGTGGGGTGTATTCTTTTTTCTCCCTCTCTCCACCCCCAATAAATGTAGCCAAAAAGCCACAAACCTGTGCATGTACGTAGTCGCTTAGTTTTAAAGCAGGTGTACATTGCACAGATAAGTAAAATTTCAGGTGCCTTCATTAAATTCAATTACTGTAATAAATTTCAACAGACATGAAACAATTCTGATGATATCCGAACTATATAATTTGTTAAAGATTTTGGTCTCTTTTATTGCTGCTTCCTGGAAAAGAAAGCTCATGTTCTATTTCTCTTAAAAAAAAAAATCCCCAAAAGCAAAACTGTATTTCTAAAAAAGGCAGATGTGTTGCTGTCATATGCTAAAGTCTAGAAAACTTCATTTAAACCAAATATGCACATGTTGCTACAAAGGAAAGGGTATGAATATAACATGTGTGCACTGCTTCACAGGCTTAGCAAGAGATCAAAAACGTGCCATATTCTCTTTTTTGAGAGTTGTTTTATATTACTTTAGATGTTTTTATTTACTTTTTAGTAAAATATTTTCAGCAGAAAAATCTTGCTTATGCTTAAAGTAACTGCATTGAGGAATTAAAACTGTTTGGAACCTAAAAGCTCATAGGGTAAAAGTTTAAATCCTGTTAGAAAATAATGTTTTCAAGCATATTTAGGCATGAATAATTTGGAGGGGGAGGGAGGGAAAGGAAGGAAAGGGCAAAGTAGAGGAAAAAGAATATAAAGGGGGAAGGATGACTGGAACAAGTTTTGGGGTTAGGGTTTCTTGTGTGTTTATTTCTGACGATGGTATGTCCTGACATTACTTATTTGCTTATTTCTATAGAAAAATGTTCTACTGTTCCAATCCCGTTACAACAGAGCCTCCTCGTGGTCAAAGAGAAGCCTGCTCCTTCAAAGCCCAACTGTTTAAACACTTCCTTTCCCATTTGAAAGGTCTTTAAAAAGTCTAACTTTCCATCAAGTTCTAAACCATCCTACAATATGAAAATCCACAATTTAAAAAGTAATATCATACAAAAGTTGAATAATGGAATACCTCTTCTGATGTTTCTTCTCTCAGCTTTAGGAACCCTTAATTGAGGCACACAGGCTTTGAATTCTCTGTGTTTGATAAATATTTCTGATTTTTTTCTGTTCTGCCTGCAAACAAGATGTGGAAGTTTTAAATATTATTTTTCTACCTATCATAAGACAGCTTTGTTAAAATCCTTACTTCATATAGGAATGATTTTTCTCTACATGCTGTGGGTTTTTTCCCTATTGAGAGACATGTTAATTTCAAGCCAAGACTTTACAGGCCAAGATCTTTACAAAGCAATCCACCAAATGAAAATTTCTTGAAACTGAAAGATTGCTTCAGTTTAGTCCAGCTAGATTATCATTAGGTGGAACTGGAACAGAATGAGTCCATCTTGAATCCTGTGACCACTGATTTTCATGTTTCAATCATATAGACACTAGAAGGATACTAATTCATCCCACACAGAATTAGCAGCAAATTTCTTCCACTGACAAAAGAGCTTTCAAATTTCTCTCAAAGCTATATACCTGTTACCAAAACTGCGAAACCAACTGAATGGCACAATACTGATGGGGCAACTTAAAAAAATGATAATTAATTTCAAGAAATACAGTAATTATCAAATGGATTTAGTGACACACTTGTTCAAATGAGATTTTCACATCACTGGATTTAAAAATTACTCTAATAAGAAATGTGACCAGTAGTGATTACAAAGAATCAGGACTCAATTTTAAGATTAGCACAAAACACAAACCCATCAAAAACTAGGCCTAGCTTCACCAGAAGTATTTAGTTGATAGATATTCATAGCAAGAATAAGATTCTACCCAAGTACTTGCAAACAGTGTAGAGGAAGATGCCAAATTTTCTCTTTTCCCTTGCATTTAGGTACAACTTATAATACAGGAGCCAAGGAGTCTTTAAACAATTTTTATATGTCAAACCATGAGTGTACAACAGAACTTCTTCAAATATGCTTGCAAAGAAGGGTAGTTACAGAGATTGCAAGTATTTCCTCTTAATCCTAAAGCCATTCTTAATCTGTGTAACTATTAGGGGTGTAGACATCACAACCCACACATGTGCTTTTCCTAAAATAGCTTAGGATCCCCCTCCACCCTGGTTTGCACTTGTCCTTCAAGTGTTTTCCAATTCACATTGATCAGCACAGAAACCCTGTAAATGTAGTAAAGAACACATGAAATATTGAGGGGATTCTCATAATTATAATATGACTTCATCATTACTGATTTGTTTCTTGAAATTTCCCTGACAAAAATTAAAATGCACCATCATCTTCAAGGAGGAAAGCTCATAGACAGAACTTCTAAATTACGGCAGCTCCAAAGGTAAAACAAACAAACCAAAGGCAAATAGGGACACAGTGATATTTATGTGAAGCTCATTAAGCAATAATCAAATTTAAAACTTGTCTGACATACATGACAAAGACTGTGGTTTTACATTAGTTTCAACAAGTCCACCTAATAATATATGGTTTTGTAATATTTTAAAATTCCTTTTTCATAGAGTATAATTTAACTTTATCCTTTTGTAGCAGTCAGTATAAGAAAACTCAATGCCAGACCATACAGAAGGCAAAAGTGATACCTTATTTATCTTCCTGCAAAAGGTGACTCTGCCCACGTGCACTCAGTAAATACAACCTCTGAGATATGAATCCAAATAGTCCAGCCAGGATTACTTGTGCGCAACAACAGAGGATGAGGGAACACCAGCGACCACGTCCTCAGTGTATCTCCTGGACTCCTTTTGCTGGTAACAGCGAACTGGTCTTTTATACCCTTTTAAAAATGGAAAGTTAATGTCATCTTTTGCCTCTCTATCTTATTTCACTCTGTGAGTCTTCAACAAAGCTGCTGAGTCAGATATAGTCCCCCCTCTTCCTCTTCTAGGTTTCCTATGGCTCTACTTGTCTTCCTGTCATATCTTATGACTTCAGTTTGTTCTTTGTCTTCTTGCTCTCTGGTCACTGAATGAAATTGCACACACATGCATAATGCAAATGCATACACAGAGGTTGTGGTCCATGAAATGCTAAGCTCTGCTCACAACCCATGCTATCTTTTGACCCTTTCTGTTTCTTTCTTTCTCTTGCTCTTTCTTCTGGTACTTCTGCACACACAAATTTCCATTCATCTTTCTTTCATACCAATCTTAATACTTAGTCGCAAAGTTCTATAATCTGATTCTCCCAAACCTCTAGAATCCCATCTCTTACCTCAGCATGAACCTCTGAGGAACTAAGGTGGCAATGGCTCTTTTTTAGTATGAGCAAGACACATCTGGGCAGTTCCTATCATTCTGAGAATAAGACTCCACTTAGCTGGATGAAGAACAAGAGTTCCTTTTGTTTGTATTCAACACTGTCCTTTACAAGCACATAGTGTGACCAGCTTTATTACCAAGCAGTTAACAAGATTGTTCAGTGTAACAGCTTATTTTAGTGACCAAGTATAAGTTGGTAGCTTTTCCTTGTAAAAGCAGGGGTTGTGACAGCAACAGACAGAATTTGTAGTCAGTAAACACACGTTCCTTACAAGAAGACAAATTCTTGAAATACTGCCTTTTAAACACTTCACCTCTGCTGCTCCTTCCTCTTCATGCTGTTCCTCTGCTCCTGCGTGGGATCATTCTCATGGGATACAGTCCTTCACAAACTGCTCCAACGTGGATCCTCTCCACGTACAGTCCATGAAGAGCAGTTTGCTCCAGCATGGGTGCCCCGTGGGCCACAGGTCCTGCCAGAAAACCTGCTCCTGCATGGGCTCTCCTCCATGGGCCACAGCTCCTGCCAGGAGCCTGCTCCAAGTGCGGGCTCTCCATGGGGTGCAGCTTCCTTCAGGGCATATCCACCAGCTCCAGGGTGGGGTCCTCCTTAAGCTGCAGTGTGGATATTTGCTCTGATGTGGTCCTCCATGGGCTGCAGAAGGACACCTTGCTTCACCATGGTTGTCTTCACAGGCTGCAAGGGAATCTCTGCTCTAGCCCCTGGAGCACCTCCTCCTTGTCCTTCTTCACTGACCTTGGTGTCTGCAGGGTTTTTTCTTTCACATTTTTCTCACTCCTCCCTCTCACAGCTGCTGTGCAGCATTTTTTACCCTTTCTTAAATATTTTATCACAGAGGTGCCACCAGCACTAATGATTGGCTCAGCTTTGGCCAGTGGAAGGTCTGTTTTGGAACTGGCTAGAAATGGCTCTGTGCAACATGATTCAGCTGATCCAACTCCTGATCTCTTCTCAGAGAAGCCACACTCCGCTACCAAAACCTCGACAGGTAAAACCAATACAGAAATAGATACACTTTGATGGATGGATGGATACAGATACAGTTTGATGATTCCACAGAATTATCTTCTCCTTAAAGTTTCCCACATTAAGTTACATAGCTACACCTCAGGCATTAAGTTTAGGGAGATGCTGAAAAGTAAATGAAAATATTTTTCTCTTTTACCTTTGCTACAATTGTGGTTTTCTTCTTCTGTTAGATCGATCACTTTGCGTTTTCTTTCCTTCATTTCACTCTGATAAAAAAATATAGAATTTCACTGGAAAGCTTCTCTTTTATCAAGTATCTCCAAGACTACTTAACAATTAGCAGAATGGAACACTGTTAGCTTAGATTTCTTACAACAAAAAAAAAATTCTTGTAAAAATGCAAAATTATAGAGCCAGTCATAGTATATATCCAGAAATTCAAGCAAGTAAAAGCATTACTTGATTGTTCACAACAAACTATTTAGAACATCATTTAATTGTTTGAGGACACTTTCTAGTACAATCAGACCTAGTATCAGATACACTAATAATATTTTTTTTTCTTTGATATGCTTATGGGAAGTAGTTATTCAATTGATCAACTTAATGAACCATTAAATACCATGTTTTTGTAGCAGTTTTTACATAAATTTACACCAACGAAGTTTTGTCTACTCCCCCCTCCCATCAAAAATAACCCACAGTTAACTTTTTCCCATTGACTGAGCTGCTGTCAGTGATGTAATTGCACTGGCTTAATACACTGGGAAGAAAGAGGTTATGAAAAACACTTCAGTCCCATCATGATCTCTAGATTTCTCTGAGGATGTATAGATTACCATGGTAAAAATCATGCTCCTCAGGACTTGGGATTTTTGCAATTATCTATGATTATTTTCCCCAAGCAATCAAAAATTTCAGAGGTGGACTACTCAGAACCAAAACTCCTCAAAAAGCATTCTGAACACATACTAACACAAACGTATCCTTTCAAATGGGAAAGCATTAGCTTAGTTTTGTTTAAGGGATCAAAAAGCAAGCTTGACTTAGCTGTCAATGCTGGGAGAGACAGACCTATTTTTTTCTTTAAATATTCACGTTCTATCAAAAATGAAGAATAAATAAAGCTGAGTAAGTGCTCGCAAAACTAACATAGTTCAGGATTGACCAACGTCTCTTCCCCTCTCATTTGCTCAGCTCTCTGTGCCCTGCAGCCTAATTGTTTCTGTAGCTTCCATGCAATACAATCACCCAGGAGACAAGGTCTCCTGTTCCGAGGGAAAAGCAGGATGGTATTTCATCATTGCTTTTCACATCATTCTTTTCCCTATAAATTCACCTTTAAGAGGGTGGTAGAACAATAATAGAAGCAAGAGGTAAGACAGTCCACATACTTAAATTCTGTGTTTATATATTTGACCCAAATCTAAGCACCTGTAATAGTAACTCAAAAGCCAGGATATTGAAGCAGTCTATGTACAATCAACAACAATTATTTGAAGAAAACATGAAAAATATCCTTAGCTTATTTTTTACCTGAACTGTTGCTGATATTTGTGCTTGTGTAGACATTTGGTTAATTGGAATAGCTGTAACACAATTTTCACAGAAGTTTAAAATATGTAAATGTTCTATTCAAAAGTCTTAATTTACACTGTGACAAGAATACTTTTTAATCCTTGTCAGAGCAGCAGAATATTACCAGTCCCCCCTCACAAAACACATGGGACAATAATCTTCTGGAAATGACAGACTCACCAAGAATGCTCAGTATGGCCTCTAAGAAGCAACTATCTAGCAAGTCAACTCAACCTGCCCAGGATTGTCTTAGAGGTGTTCTAAATATCAAAGACATCTCTGTAAGCAAGCAGTATGGGAAAGTGTGCATTCTGAGATGCTAGTCAAGATTTTATGGGCTAGCGTTTCTCTAGAAGTTTTTTCCCCAGTAAATTAGTCCAATTGCAATGAAGAAAATACATGGCTAGAGAGGACAAACAGCCTACTGTGTATTATTTTTTATTAAAGGGTGATACTTGTTTTATTTAAGCAGCAACCGCTATCAGAATGAGGAAAGAACTGCTCAGAATCCTCACTTTGTCACTACATTATTTATATGACAGCGTCAAGCTTGGTAAAAAAATGCAGTGTTTTTACTGTTTTAAAATATCTATTAAGTTATAATAATTTGATTTTTAGAAAATTAATCTTATCCTCTTTCTATGCTATTTCCTGAAAAGAATGTTGTAATAATAAAACAGTGGGTTGGATGTATAAAAGTTTTTATTAGTGCACCTCGTACTAGACTTTTAACTGTTTTAATTTAAACATTTTAAAAATAATGCAAGTCTACGAATAGACATCTTGGTAAAGTGAAAGCTTGCTAATGTATCAATTAAAAAACACACACACAAAAACCTGGCACATCTTTAAGCATTTCAGAATCACAATTGGATTTTAATGACATTTTAAAAAAGAAAAAACATGAGTAGCTGGCAATATTATAGATGTACTTTGTATATTCTGTAGCATATTCATTAGTATGCATGGATTCAACACTAAATTTCAATACCTGAATTATTTGCAGTTGCTGAATTTTGCTTTTCCACAGAGACCAGTATGACTTCATCAGAACTGATAAAACAAAAAATAGGTAAAACTTGTTTGGAGATACACAAGAATGAACTCTTTTCCAAAAAAAAGCATTAAAAACGGCTAGACAAATATATCAATTGTTAAAAGTTGGACTCATTGATTAAGACATAATTAAAATAACAAAATAATGGCACAGAAAATAAACTTCAATAAACCATTTAATAAATTATGGCACTGAGAAAAAAAATCTAAATCCACTCAACTTAATAACTTGTGTATTGCTACATTTTACTGTTTAACAGTGGAATAGGCTATGCATCAGGAACATTCATATTCTAGACATCTTTTATAGAAATAAACCCTATTTGCTTCCATCTTAGTAAAACAACAAAGTTACTCTGTTTGCTTTATGAAAATAGGGGCACATGTTAATTGCTGTATTTCTATGCTCTCTAAATTGTAACCATCAATTACTCACATTACTCAAATCCTGGCAATTTCATGATCTCAGACTGCACAACAAATGGCATGACTGAGATACATTTTGAGATCTGCTGATGTACATTTTGAGATCTGCTGATGTACATTTTGTGATCTCAGATCCAGGGTCACTTAATACTCAAAAATATCAATAGGTACCATTAGGCATACTGAAGCATATACATGCTAATAGGTCGATGTTATAGTGTGGATGGTAAATTAATTCCTGCAGACTGTATATATGTATTAATGGGTAAAATAATCCAGTTGATCTGAGGTACAAAACATCTGTCTAAGATTAGAGGGACAAAGCATAATTGTACTCAGAGAAAAAGGTAACATCAACTAAGAGGACATTTGTTTGATATTTGCACTGCCCGTATTATGGTGCCCATATTGGGTGAACTTGTCTAGGCTTTCCTGATGTTGGCCATCAGGATACTGTGTAAGCACAGGAAATTTTAAGTACCCAGGATGCATTAGATCTACTGCATCTTTTTCAATCAAAGGAACAGCACTTTAACGTAATAGACTCACTGTAGATGTCCCAAAATGAAAAAAGGGAATCCTAGCCACATTTTGTGATAGTTGCAGCCACACAAATGCCAGCTGCTATCTTCTTTCCTCTGGATACCCTGTTGTTGATTACTGATCACAATTAAGAAACTTATAACTGAACTACTTGAGCTGTATCTAATTAATGTTTTGGATCTTATTCATATTCAATTATAAACCAACAAATTTTCTTTACTGGTTTCATTTTTACCATAAGCAAAAAATTAATTTGGCTATTCAGAAAGTAAAAAGAACCCTAAAATAAAAAAAACCCAAACAACTGGGAGTGAACATACTGAAAAATAATGCTGGTTACTGCCTTCCAGAGCAAGTTAAGAAATCTTGTGTGTGCTTTGAGCAATGTAAATTTGACTTCACAACAAAACCCAAAGGCTGAAGATATAAACTTGGTGTCAGCTATGCGAATGTCAGCAGTGTGTGGTCCTGTGCACCTGGACATACAGACCATACTGTCATATTTTCCCAGTCCCGTATCACTCAGCTGCACATTCATAAATCATTGTTTTTTGGAAACAGCAACCAAATAATTGGCAAGTTATATGCCGTAATACATACAATCCCTTCTATTCGTGATTCATACTAAACCTCTTACATGCCTATCAATCACTCTGAATGAGGCCTGTGAACAGGGCATAGTGACTGCAAACACTCAGAAAAACTTGAAACTACCATGAGAAGGGGACATTAAATTAAAAATTGCAGGTGGACTGTAATCATAAATAAGATTCCACACTATTCCAGTTACACAGAATACAATGGATTTATTGCCAGATTGAATCAAGCAACAAAACAACAGCATGTAGCAGATAAATGGCTTCTTCACAAGCTTGAAAACCAGATTCCAGCTAAACAACAAGGATTCCTGCAACTTGCACAGTATTTTTTTCAGACCTTGCTTGTGCACTTTAAAAGACTTGGTACATTTCTGATTTGGAACAAATAACATATGATAAATGGTAGTAAAATCCAGACACAGAAAAATCCAAGTAGAAGTGATTTCTGTTTGCTTACAAAATTTTATCAGGAAAGAAGTTCTGCGATAAGTTAGTTATTATTTTCTTACTAGTTGATGCAGAAAAATCCCATCGGATAACACAGAAGAAGAAAAATAAAAGGTGGACATATGGTCTCTAGCCTTTCCACTGCAGGGAGCTGGATATAACAGAGGCAGAAGACCCTGCAAGTGGTGGATGAGAAGTATTGCTCCAGAGCTGACATTCAAATATGCAACCAGTGCCAGAGGATGGGTGCAAACCTCAGTCTCAAGACAGAAATAAACCCAAACTCTTTGCTAGCTCTGTGAGGGACCATCTGAATATTTCTTCTTTTTTTCCCTGCACATGTTCATGGCTTCAAACTGAGGACTTGAGGTGAGCTTTTGCAAGTTGCACACAACATACATACATGTGAAAAGTATTGTAACTGGTGGAATGCTGACATGAACATAAAATTAAACTACGTTACGTAATTACTTATAAAAGAAAATGTTATTTAGAATTCCAGTTAATGTTATTTATGGAATCATAGAATATTTTAGTTTGGAAGGGACCTTTAAAGGTCATCTAGTCCAACGCCCCTGCAATGAGCAGGCACATCTTCAACTAGATCAGGTTGCTCAGAGCCCCATCCAGCCTGACCTGGAATGTTTCCAGGGACAGGGCATCTACTACTTCTCCGGGCAACCTGTGCCACTGTTTCACCACCCTCATTGTAAAAAATTTCTTCCTTATATCTGGTCTAAATTTTCCCTCTTTGAGTTTAAAACCATTACCCCTTGTCCTCCTGCATGAGGCCCTGCTAAAAAGTTTTCCCCCATCTTTCCTGTAGGCCCCCTTTAAGTACTGGAAGGGGCTATAAAGTCTTCCCGGAGCCTTCTCTTCTCCAGGCTGAACAACCCCAACTCTCAGCCTGTCCTCATAGGAGAGGTGCTCCAGCCCTCTGACCATTTTTGTGGCCCTCCTCTGGACTTGCTCCAACAGGTCCATGTCCTTCCTCTGCTGAGGGCTCCAGAGCCTGATGCAGTACTCCAGGTGGGGTCTCACCAGAGTATATACTGACTTACAATTTCATAATAAAATTATTTCTCTGGAATCTGGATTTCTCTCATTCTAGCATTGTCCTAATAATGGAAATAGGATTTGTGATGGTCATTTTTGTACATTTTCTATTAAGAAGTTATCTGGAAGATTTTTCCCTCCACAACCACTAAAATAGCTTTACAGAGATTTTTTTCCCCTGTCATTCAGTAAAAAATCAGCGCCCTCACAAACCTTGAAGCTCTTTAAGAATCAATCATCTAGCTTCAGCTACAATGGATGAGCTGGAGATACCAGCAACAGCACTGGACACCTAACAACAATTGAGTTTAAATACAACTACTAGAATTGAACTGCCAATAAAAAAGTTGAGAGAAAGAGTAAATTTTCTCATAAATGCTTTAAAGCAATATAAGGACATTTACTACATTTTACTATTCAACTCTAGATACATACCTTATATATTCTGAAACATGTGCTAAAATTAAACCAGTGTAAGGTGATAGCAAAAGTGTATTTGAGGAACTTGTTGGTATATTTATGATATCAGGACAGAAAGCAGAAGGTCCAAGCTGGTTTAGTACTGTATTTTGATAGTCTGGACTTGGAAGCATTGTCTGACAAAGGAGGAAACAATTACTGCATTGTCATAAAACCTACAGTATAAACCTGGTCATATTTGAAAAAAGTACTAAAGTAATCAAGATGTACTTAAACACAACAACAAAAGAAAATCACGCTAAATCCACAGTAATACCAATTTTTCTTCCATGAAGCTTAACTTGTTTTTACAAACCCCAAACACTTATTTAAATCTTGAGGCTCATAAGCATCTTATTTGACCTTATCCTGTTTTCTGCTTTGTTGAAAGTTTTTGTGAAAAGGCCAAGAAGATATTAAACTAATTTTGTAAAACATGTGAAAGCTTTCAACAAAAAGACAAGATTGCATGTTTGTCTCATGCAATTCTTTTATACTTTTAGATGTAAAAGAACAAAAAGACTTAGACTACAAAGACTTCTTTTAAACAAGCATATTTGTGTAAAAGTGAGATTTTTTTTCATGAAATATACAGTCAACGTGAAACAGGAGCCTGACAGTTCACAGAACTCCTTCTCCCTTAGGATTAGCTAAAAGAACTTCAGCACAACAAAACACAGAGATCCTAAGGACATGAGAAGTTCCTGTCTTCATAAGAATAAAATGTCCCCACAAAAAAAGATGTTTCATAATCTTAACATTTTAGTACTAATGTATCAATACCATGAAAAATGCTCATGTATTAACAGCTATGTTACTAACATTTTCATTCACACTATCATATTTTCAATTTCACTGCCTTAGGAAGTGGTTTTCAACTTGCAGTTCATATTCCCTGTGTAACTGGTGGACTATAGCTAAGTGGCTGATGAAAGGTAAGTCAAAGAGGCAAGTATGCTGTAAGAAACTGTAACTTTGTAATAAAGAGGTCTGACTGTTCACTAGAAAAATTCCAATGGCTCTCCAATAGGATAGCATCAAAGCAAAAGTTGTCAACCCATGTAGTGCCTATGCTCTGTTTTTGAGCTTGTTTAATCATGATGACTGAAAAGAACTAAAACTGAAAACAAACAAATTCTCAAAAGATCAACCAATTTAAGAGCTCTACATAGTTTTTTTTTTTGTTGTTCTTAACGCAAGCAACAGCAATGTAGCTGTCAAAGTCACCAGGTTTCAGTGTAAACATCCACAGTCATCTATTAGTTTACAACTAGGCATTAATGCCTATATTAGCGTTCGCATCTGCATCATACCTGATGAACAGCCATTTTTGAGAACAATTCCTCCTGAAAGGATATCACAGCATTAATACGTCTCTCAAGTTTTGATACTTTCTTCTGCAACAGAAAAGAAACACAGCATGGGTTAAGAAACACTTAGCGTTCACCTGAAATAAGGAAGTTACATAATATTATCATATGAAGAGCAGACAGTGAAACAATTGCAATGAACAAAGGCTAAAAATAGAACTATTATTAACTTATCTTTATGTCACACAAGATGAAAAGATTGCATACTTTTGGGGTCTTTCTCTAAGGCAGCATAATAGTCATATGTAACACACATGCAAAATATTCACACAGTAATGCAAAGAAACTTACTAGGAATGTTTTAGCTATTTCTTCATGCTTTCTTTTGCATTTTACTTGTTCAACTCTTCTATTTAAGCTTTCTAGTTTTTGATTAAAGAAGTCATTATTTAAAATATCCATCCGCTCACCAATCATAAGTTTGATCTATAATAAAGAAAAGCTGTGTTTGAAATCCAAAAACATTGAAATAACTATACAAACACTGTGCTAAATTTAAAATTTAGCTAAGTTTCAGGACAGTAGGCTCATTTTCTTTTTGTTGTTTATACGGCATTTCTGGCAGGTACAAAACATAGAATTTTGTACCTTGGTACTCTCCATTGGACTTAACTCACTTTGCATAAAGGAGGTGTCAAAACATACCTACCTTCTAAAATTTAAAGAGGTAAAATTAGTATGTTTATATTAATCACTACCAGTGCACTAATATAGCTTTAAACATTTTAAAAATGTTTATGATTTATCTACCTACAAAATTTAGAATTTTACTTTCTCCAGGACTGATGATCAAAAACTGCTGAGGCAAGATCTCTGCTTTCAGCAGAGAGTACTCATGAGCAAGTGAAGCTTGTTATCCTGAGAAATAAAACTATTCTTAATGACTATATAATCATGAATAATTAAATTTAAAACACATTATAATTTTCATTATTCCTATTAAAATTATTTTTTGATTTTACACATCAGGACAGGTCTCCTTGATATCAACTACAAGAAAAAAAATCTCTATGTAAGCAGGACTGAGAGCGTATCTTAATGTCAGGAGAATAAATATTTTATAATCAAGTAATGGATTTCCTAAGAAAAAAAAAGTTTCCATTAAAAAACATACAAATTCCTGATGATGATTCTCTACATGGATTACTTGTTTTCTGACTCTGTGAGAAAAAGAAATTGCCAAACTCATTCCTTTCATTCAAGGATTTTACTGAATTTCTTCTCCTTTCTTGCAACAAATACAATAGTTCCCTCTTCTTCACAAAAAGCAAAAGAGCAAAGAAAGTGTTTACCTTCTTTAATTCTCTTAATTAAAATATTTATTTTCTATTATACCACATAATTGCTAAAATGTTGAGGCTTTTAAAATACTCTCAATCTTAATGCCTTGAACAAAGTATTGTCTTGGGTCCCAGTTTGATAGATAAATCTCTCTGTCTCCAAGATAGATATTGATGAACAATAGATACTGATGTGCTACAATACCGCTAAATATGAAAGATACTTATGTTGATGACATGCATAGGACCAGATTCTTCACTCTTGATGGTCATTCACTGCAGCCTAAGTTGAGAACTAACTATAATTTTCCTACACAGCTGTTCTTTATCCCTCTTTTCTGTCCTTCAGATATCCTCCTACATTTGTGAGTCTTTCCTCTCCAGTTCCAATGCAGACAGGAGGAAGCTTTGTACTAGTAGAAACTGCTGTCAAATGAAGGGCCAAGTATCTCTTAAATTCCTCTTCTCTCAAGGACTTCTGGCATCTAATCAATTAATTCAATAGCACCTGCATTCTCATGTCTGTGTATGTGTGTGTGCAAATATTTCTTTCCAATCCTGTTGATTGCCAGAACTTCTAATTATTCACCCAAGTCCGGCTCCTTATCCCTTCCTACTAGCACCAAACATTACATAAGTTCTGTGTCCACAGCCCCTCAGTACTTTTCTCCCACCTTTCTACCCAAAAGTACCTCTGCATGATCAGGGACTGACTGCTGGAATCACAGGGCTAACACACTCTGGGAATCTCCAGACTGAAAGTTCAATTTCATTTTCATGGAAAAGAAGTGCTGGAATTCAGATGCTTCAGTGATATACAGCAGTCCTAATGATGGTCTAAGCAGTATAACATAGTTGAACTACTGGAGTTCAAGTCACATGTTATAATTTTTTTCCACGTGACAATACATTTCATGAAAACCCCCAGAAAATAATAAAATCATGTTTCCTGCTGAACACAGTGGGAGTATTACAGCAATTTCAAGACAGCTGACCAGTGTTTCATTGTTAGTTCTTTGACTTTGAAATTTGTTCAGGACCAACTGAGTACAAGTCGCAGTTTTTCCCTTAACTGAAGCTGCATAAAGGGCTCAGAGTTCTCCAATCCATCTTAGACACTATGCTCCTTATTCTAGCTCTCAAACAGTAGCAGCTGATAAAGAAATATTCTATTAAAATGGAAAGGAACTAAAGGAGAATTTTCAGATATTCTCCCCAAATGGAAAAAGAAATCATCATCCCTGTGAGTAATTTCTCCTGTTTCTATCTTCTGGAAGGAGCATACATCCATATTGTCTAAAGCAAATTATCAAATGCAGGAGCACACTTGCATTCTCAGACACTTTCAAAAAGTTATAGTCAGATCCACTCAGAGAGCAAATGTTACTTCACCTAAAACATGCAAGAATTGGACGCATTAATATATAAATTTTGCCTTATATAGCAATCAAAATATTTTAAATTTTGGATAAGTAGAGAATGCATTCAAAATAACTTCAGTATTTTCTCCCCTCCAAACACCCATTTGTATTCTCTCTAGAAAGACAGTTACCAACATTATTAATCTAAATCATCAGTCTTCACCACAAATATACCTTAAGTTATAAACAGGGTGATCCTATCTGTTTTAAAACACATATAAAACAACAATACAAACATTCAAATCGCTGCACATTACCTTTCCCAAAAGACTTTGTTCCTTTTTTGACATTGTACTAATACTCATTTTCTTGATTTCATCAGAAATCTTAATACATTTACACTGGGTATTTTCTTTGCTTACTGAGCTTGCCGTCTTCTTTTCAGTGCTCCCTGATGAGAGAAAAAAAACAAACCAAAACAAACCACCATCGAACTTTCAGACTTCTTTCTATACTGCAATATAAATAATTACAGCTGAGGACAGTGGAGGGAGGAGTTGTATCATGCAAATCACTGATGTTCCTCCTTAAATATGCTGCAGCTGTTTGATCTTGAAATAGAGTTGGGACACAGTATTTTGTGCAAAAAAGAAACAGAAACCAGAAACTCAGGCAAGAGCGTGGAGAGAGTGAAGACAGGGACAGAAACAAGATCAGGCTGCTGCTATTAATTTTCTCACTACTAAACTTTATTAGAGATACTTATTGAGAGTTATTTTACACTCTTTTTTTTTTTTCCCCAGTGACAACAACATGCTCTCTACCTTGAGACAAGCAAATAAAAGAAGGCAATGCTTTTTTCTGCTGAAATATTGAACACTGAGATATGCCTGAAGGCTTTTCCTACCCTATTCTTGGCCAGTGGGCCTCTCTTTTACCTAAGAGCTTTTTGACGTATCATAGAAAGCCCCTTCCCAGGTTTAGGGATTCTTTAAGCCTTATCAGCTGAAAAGCCAGCCTCAGAGGCATGTCAGAATCATCTTCATTTTAAAAACGCTCTTTCTTACTACTAGCAAATTAAATGTCTCTCTTCCTACCTCTCTTTTTATTAAAATTAAAAATGACATAGAGAAAATTATTGTCTAGGGGTTCTAATGAGGTAATACTTTGTAGTCAAGGAAGAAACTTGCACCTGCAACTTAAAGATTGTACTTATCTTGCCAAAAAGAACAGTATTCCTGAATCATCATTACCATGATGTTATATAAATTTAACAAGTATTTTATGACTGTACAAGATGTGTTTTGCACCACAACCAAGCAGAACACAGTATTTCTGCTTCACTCCACTGATCATCACTCAAGCAGTAGCACCAGCAGTCGATGCAGTTACTGAAGTAACAGATAGGGCTGGACCTAACTCCCCATCCCTGAACAATGCAAACACGAATGAACCGAATATGAAAAGGCTAGGAACGACATTGGCTACCAAGAAAGTTTGTATTTCTACTCATTTGGAAATGCAACTGAGCTACCATTACAATGCGAAAGGTGAAAAACTTACTTATTTTTTTCTAAATAGAATATTAAGATACAGAGTACTATTAGGCAAACACAATCAAAACAACATAACTAGGACTGCATATAACAAATACTTTTCAAATGATTGAGAAAACAATTTAATTGTCTACCTATACTTTAATTTTCTTTGAACAGTAACTTTCAAAGCACTCAGCAACAGAACAGGGTAACTATGAAATTCAGTGTCTTCCATCCTAGCAAGTTTCCCCTTAAAGCATGCATAGTTTTTTGTATCCATGAAATATGATCTACTCAACACAGTACAAAGTGGTAAAAGATACTTCATGAGCATTTCAAAGATTCAAGAGAAAAAAATTATTCTGAATTTATAAAATGGTAACTAAAATGTGTGACAAAATAGCATTTATTTATTTAAACTCAAAATCCCTGTGAGTCTGCAGGAAGCGTGCTTATTGCAGTACTTACTGAAAGCTGTACTGCACATTTAAAGCTATGAAGTGTAATTTTCTTATGACAACAAAAGTTAAACAAACCAGTGATTAACAATATCTTAATTCTCTAGGCCATCAGTGGTTTGAAACCACTTCCCTCTTCACCATTCCAAAAAGACCCAAAAAACCTTGCCTGTTCCACCTCTTACAGCTAGGCTTGCATGATTGTCTTTTACAGTAATACTTACTTTTTCATTGTCACAAAAATAAGGAATTAGTAAGCGCTCCAAATTTAAAGTTACTATTAAAGCTTTTTTAAGGTTAACTAATAAACTTCTTGAAAGAGACCAAACTTATCATTAGCATCTTTGAAAAGAGGTGTTTTGCTTAGATCTGTTCCCTTATGCATAAACATGGTATTACAGAAACATAAATTAGGAATAAAGCTTACAGCCAGCTGCAATACAAAATCAAAGCAAAGTTGAGAAAACTGCTTTGGTTTTGCCTCAAACCTCCAAACTACTCTGTAAACATTTTATTCACTCCTCTCTTGTTTCAGATTTGCTTTGATGTATTTTATACAAAGTTGTTAACCAATGAAGATGTGAAATACCTGTTAAGCTGTGGTAGGGTTAATGTTCTATCACAAACGTGAATAAAGGTACCAATTCAAATTAGTCCTTATAACTGCAAGTCCCAAATCTAACAACTCCTTCTGCCTAGTAAACCCTAAACCTGACTTGGTAAGTTAGTTGCCGATGCTTGAACACAGTTTATCCTGACCTATGTATTCACAATAGGTCAAGACATTTCATGATGTTAGGTAAAATTACTATTAACAAAATGCTACAAATATTCCCAGGTTGGTTGAAGGGCAGAGAATTTCAAATAATAAACTACAATAATTTGTTCAGCAAAGAAAATATTCACTTAAAGGGCATATTTTTAGAAGAGTGGACTTTCTAATCTCATATTTCTCTAGGGGGAAAAACTGTGAAAAATAATTATTCTGGAATTAGTTTATACCTGTATTTTCCTTGACTTATTCTAAGACTCACACAATGTATCCAGCAGCATAATATCATCATTTTCCAAAACATTTGGACTGTCATTTCCATCCAACACTGTACACACTCTCTGCCTCCTGCAGTCTTCCTGTCTCTCGCAGTCTTTATGGGAGCAACTAAGCCAGCAAAATCTTTTTTTTGTTTTTTTTGAGGCACTATTTCATGTATTGTTTTTTTGACACTGGAATGAATTTTTCATTCCGGATTTTGTCCCATGTTTTATGCTCACCTTTTGTAGGATGGTAACGGCATTGTTAATTTTCTTACTGGTACTATCACTGTCAATTGCAGCCTCCACAGAAGCACTCCCTCTCATGTGATCAATGCACTGTCAAGCAAAATTACACTTCAACCGGTGCTGATGGTGGTATGTTTACATCATTACATCTTTTATGAAGTATGCATTTTAAACATTCAGCATTTAAAAGTTGTTTTGCATCTGAATTTTTGATATAAATTATCTAAGGCACAGGATTTTGACACTTGAGCAATATTTTGATCAACATTTACACCAAAAGAAGATTTTGTGTCAGCCACTGTTCTGACTGTTGGTCAGAGCACTGGTGGTGTTTTTCAGTTAGCACTGAAGGCACATGTGATTCAGCAAACACTTTTACTTTGATATAAACCTTACTTTTGCAGATTATATCTACGGTAGTTGTCTGAAGTGAATGGTCTTTAGTTTGCAAGCCATATAAAATCTCCTCTGTTGAAGTATTCTTTATTTTATTCAGCTTTTCTACTTGGCTTCGATTACTTAGAGATTTTTTTTGCTCTCAAACATTTACAGAAATACTCTGTCTTTCATGCCCTACAACAAAGAACTGGATTTTAAAACCAAATACCTGGAGTAAGTCTTATCTGAAGTCTTTATTTTTTATGGTTTTGCACATGCACAATATTTTATAAAACATTTATTATGGCAGTTTATTAAATCCTATTTTAAATATCTCTTCTCGTTGTAGAGCAGGAAAACACTGTCATCAAGTTGTCATCCCTAACAAAGTAAGAGTGTTCCCCACATTAGTTTCAGAGATTACAATGGACAGAACACTAAACAAAATGCAAAGAGCTAGCACTAACAGTGCTCAATGGTAGTTTTTCAGACTTCTCAGTCATACTCGGGTCAGCATAGAACACTCACTAGTTGTGCTGGAAAACCTTTGTTCATAGCAAAGATCAATATGCGATTGATAGAAACTTGTATTGGTTCCACTGCTTGTGTTTAACTTCAGCTAGTTAAAAATACTCTTAATAGGGTTTATCTATCATCTCACTTTCAAAGGTAAACAGGCACTTGTTTCTCATCTCCTGAAGCCCCTGTCTCTGTGGTCCAGCTAGATTCAATTCTATTTTCCACATGATTCAACACAAAATGACTGAGAAGTTAGGAGGAAGACAAAGATAAGCATTCAGAGCTTCTTGGTGTTCATAAGGTCACTTGCTCATTCCCTAGCCCATGGTATGATAAATGATACCTATATTATCCCTGGCAAGCATTTGTCAAAAGTCTCGACACAAGCTGCAATTCCACAACCACCCCAACACACGTTTCAGTCTTCAGAAGTTTATGCTTCACAAGTAACTGGCAATTTAAGCCTGTTACCTCTCATGCTATCCTCCAGGACCATTAAGTTACTCCCTCCATCTGCACAGAAGCCCCCTTATACAATTGAAGATTAATGTTTCATCAGGTCTTCAATTTTCCAATGTATTCAGCATTTTCTTGTAAATCATACTTTCCAGACATGTCTAAATATTCTCATTTTTCTCTTCTGGATGTGTGCCACTTGTAGCACATCCTCTTGAAATGCAGTGAACACACTGTGTGAGGTAACATCTTAGCAACACTGAAAAAAATAGAAGAATTTTCTCTATTTCTTCTACAGTTTTCAGATTTTCCATCACATGCTATACCCACACTGTTTTTGCAAACTGCACAAAAGTAGAGATGCCTGCCTCTGACAAGTAACATGGTTTGGCTTTTCTCTTCAGAGCTAGTAGATTCTGAACCTCACCATGCCTACACTGCAAAACAAGTTGATTGAACTCTTTTCTAGACCCCATGCAGTGCATTTTTGGGTCAGTCCACTTACGGCCCGCAGAAATGGCAAGGTGGAGTCAATGTGTCAGAAGGCTTGCATGTCCCATGCAGAGGGGTTATGAGTGAGTTGTTGGACTAGGTGACCTCCTGAGGCCGTTCCAATCTGAATTACTCTATGATTCTATTCTATATGCTTTAGTCCTATTCTATACAGCCTATATCCATACCGTTTAGACCAGGCCCATGAAGCAACCATTATGTGTTCAGTGTGAACAATGCAAAGTAAATCCAGGTTTGGGAATGGGATTGAAAAAAGACAAGCCAAACTGATCATGTTAACATACTTTTTCCACAACTGCAACTAACATCACAGCATTTCAGCCAACCACCCTCCTTAGCCTTGCTCTTCCTGCGCTCCTTCGTTTCCTTTCTGCTGTGTAGCCAGCCAGATTTTACTGAAATCATCTGAACAGCGCTTGTTCAGTCTCTGATGCAAATACCCTAACTTCTGACAAAGAAAAGCAAAATAAGTGGATTGCACACTTTTCTCTCTGACAACTTTTTTCCGCACCCTGCTGTCACCATTTCACCAGTTTTCCAGTGGTCAGTGACTTGTCATCTCAACCTCTATCTGAAATTCACATTTTAAGTTACCTATTTCAGTTACAGGCATTTTATTTTTTATGAAAATCACACATAACACTTACGTACTAGTACATTACTCACCTTCCATACAGAAATAGCTATGCGTCCTCATGCCGATGTGAACACATCCACTTTGGAAGTTTGTTACAACTCAGTTACAACAAAATGCCTGGGTATTCACAGGAGCTTACTGGTGTAAGTTAGATCCCATGCCATAACCGTTTTTGACAGCATGGGGCACGGCTCACCATCGAGCAGCAGAGCTTCTGCTCCCTGCCTGTGCTCCCCGTCTCTCGCTGTCCTCACAGTCCCCTGCCCCTGTGCCTCGGCAGGACCCTACAGCTGCCAAAATCCCTCCTCGGCCCAGGCGGGGCGGGCAGCCCGGCAGATGCTTCTCCTCTTCCCCTTTGCCGCGGCGGCAGGGCTGGGGCAGGAGAACCGGCCCAGCCCCGGCAGGGAGGCGGGCGGGAGAGGAAGAGCCGCGCCCGCAGCCGGCTGCGAGCGCTGCCCCGTGGCCCTGGGGACAGCGCCGGCCTCCGGGGACGTGACGGGCAACCACTGGCCCACTCTCCTCCCACGCTCCCCCCTCCACCCGCGCTTGACCGCCTGAGCAAGCCCGCTGGGGCCGGGCTGGGCCGCCCCGAGCACTCACCGGCGGGAGAAGCGGCGCTGCCCTGAGCTGCTTCCTCAGCCCCGCACCGCCCCAACAGGCGCCCGCGGGAGAAGGGGCGCTGCCGCCGCCGCCGCCCTCACAGGGAAGGAGGAGGGGAAAGGCGGCGAGGAACCCCCCGAGCAGCCAGAGCGGTCTGCCCCGGGCCTTCCCCTTCGCGCTGGGGGAGGGATCCCGCCGGGTCCCACCGAAGCGCTGAGGCGCCGAACCAGCCCCGCGCGACCGTTACAGCCTGAGGGGCGACCGTTACAGCCTGAGGGGCGCCCGCCGCCTGAGGGGCGCTCGCGCCCTGCCGCCCCTCACCGCTCGGCCGAGCGCTTCCCGCCATCGGCGCCCGGGACATGTCGCGACTCCGCCGATTTCCCCAGGCAGCCTCATGAGCGTGTAAGAGATGAAACTCAAGCATTGTTTTGCTTCAGCCATTTTGTGTGTCGACGGCACAAGCAGAGCTGTGAAAAACAACTCCTTAAGAGGAGAAAAATGTGAATCGAGTTAGTGATAGGCTAACCGGTGGTGAAAGAATATGCACCCTAAAGTACCTAAACAATGGGAAAAGGGGACAGGACATAAATACCTGCAGTTTTGTAACTAAGTGTGCTCTTTTTGAGAGACAGCTGACTTGGCTGACTCGTTTATTTTGATCCTGCATAAACGTTTATCTTTGCTTCGAAGACTTTGTCCTCTCTACATTTTTATCCGTGAGTGAGTGTTTCTCACACTTATGACAAAGCCCAGTGGTAGGAATGATTTCTTCCTCAGTAATTGTCCTGTTAGAAATGAGTGTTACTGAAAGGCTGACGTGGATACGAAAGATGGTGCTTTGCTTGCTGTGTATGACAAGCCAGAATACCTTTTTTATTATACTTGTTTTCTTTCTAAAATACTGTTTTTTGCTCCTTGGAAATAAATATATGCAATTGTTATATACTGATTTTCAGTTCAAGTTGGGCTTTTTTTTTTTTTTATTCTAGTGCAGCAAATTGGCAAATCCTATCCCATGAACAACCTCCTATAACAAGCACATGTCTAACATTTGTCCTGTGAAGCTCACTATCGTAAGTACAGCTCTCTCCTTGTATGTAGCAGTCTCGTTTTTCAGACAGTCCCCCTCACCATCTGAAAAATTGGGACTGCCCAGTCTCTTCATTGCTTCAGCCTTGCCCTTGATATTCAGAGTAATTTCATGTTAGTTTTGATTTATCTGGTGCTCTTTTAAGTGGCATAAGCTTTCCTTAGAACTCCATGAGAAGTTTTGAGAAACTTACTCTTACAGGTCAAGCTTTGCTGTTGTGCGTTTTTGCAGGGAGGAGGATGGACAGGGCTTAAGTTTCAGAAGAACATAATGTCACTTGATGCTACCTTTTGAATGGAAAGAGTTAAGTTTGTTGCTGTTTCAAAGTTTTAAGAATGTTTCATTTTCCAAAATGATGCCATTCATTTTCAATAGCAACATTAATTTTATACATATTTTAATATATATTTGTGTAAAGGCTGTTAATGAACATTAGAATGGTAATTTAGAGACTATGTAAGTCTGAGGACATATTTGTCTTCCATTCATAACTATGCATAGTATTTTATTAGCTCACAAGCCGCTTGTGAAGCTTTTTTGGAAGGAAAATTATTTGAGATTCTCAAATGCAGTCTGCTGTGAGTAGCGTTGATGAATACAGTTGGGGTGAAAGGCTGTTTGGACACTTAAAAATGTCATATTTTGCATTCAGAGTTTTTTTGTTGTTTTATCCTTAGGTGAAAAGTAGCAGCGTAGAGGAATGATGGATGACCTTTGTGAATTTATAATCTTTTGTCTTGCTGGGTTTAGTGACAAACTCACAGTTGGAAATACAGAGGAGGTTGGGGTTTATTTTTATTTTTCTCTGAAAGGTCTATAACATGCATGATTTTAATTAATCAAAATTATTTATTAGGTTTCCAGTTTCTCTAGTTGCTTCATCATTGCTCAGACTACAATCCTACACGGCAATTCTCATTTCCCGGGGAAGTGTATTTAGAGCGTAAAATATCACGTATTTTTCGTCAGTGACTATTAAACAAAACCCTCACATACAAAGAAACCCATGTGACTTTAGCTTGGCTATTCCCGTGTAAAAAAATAACTACAAAAAATGCATTGTTTCTGCTCTGCTAGGTATAGTAGAGGTTTAGAAATTCCTTTGACAAATAGGTTATCAGTAGGCTGGATGAGCAAATGATTAGAGAACTACATATATCTGGGATTGCCTGATATCTCCAGGTAATAAAAGAAACTATATTCAGGCTGCCTGGATTTCAGCTTGAAATATACTTAGTACACATCCCACAGTTTCTTTCTGTTCCTGTAATCCCTTCCTTCTTCATCAAGTTGTTTGAATTTAGACAGTAGGTTTTACTTTCAGGCTAAATGTAAAACAAATAAAATAATTAAATAGGCTTGTTCTTTTCACTCGGTGACAGTTTCTTACTAGGATTATATAGCAAACAGTTAACATCAGCATTGTTACATATGCTCTTGAGCCTTATCAGGCTCATATACCGAAGTGTGTTTCTGTGGACCAAGGCCATCGAGGTCTACTTGATTATTTTTCAGCATATAACTTTTGTTAAAAGCAAATCTGTTTATAGAAAAGTTGCTCAGAAACTATATTGCTATGTGATTTACAAATTTAAATAGAACAGGGAAGAATATTCAAGTTGGTGCTTTCAGAACTTGTTTCATTTTAAGTATATAAGCTTATGGACTAGCAACCTCATATGCCATATTAGATCTGTGTTGTGCCCACTGCATGATAAACTTGCATAATTGACTACTACATTGAATATATTATTTCAGTGGCTGTTTCAAAGATTTTTTTTTAAATCACATAGAAGTTTTATAAGCCTATATCAGTTGAAGTTGGGTTGGCTTTTCATCTTTATGATGACACAGTCATTTCCTCTTCTCTGTCCTCTGGAGGGAGGTAAAAGCACTTGTGTCTCCTCAGGTACCTACTTCAGTTCAAACTTCGGCTTCTGTCTGCATTAGCAATTAAGTTCAGAGCAGTAGTGCAGTTTTGAAGGGAACGCCCTGATTATTTCAATTTTGTTCATGTTGGTTCAGTTCTTAAAGCAGTGTTTGCGTGTATAAATTAGATTCCTTTCAAAGGAAAGGAAACCAGAAGCTCTGCTCCAAATGATTTTTGAAGCTTGATGAGACCATTAGGTTGTGAACCTGCCCACAGAAGCTCTGGAGAGGTGATAGAAGTAGTTGGAGCTCTTACTGGAGCTGCTTTATTACCCTCTAGAGTGATCATATCCCTGACGAATCAGAAAAGAAGGAAGTTTGGTGCAGCACCCTGCCCACTCCACAGTGCCAGAAGTTGGCTGGAAGAACAAGGTGTGACAGCAGGCTCAGACCACCTTGAGCACTGCCAGGCCCTCTTCTTTTCTCCCAGCACATTGAGGTGTTGTGCTTGCCCTGTAGGCCATGTTCACTTCAGCAGAAGTGAAATGGGCAAAGATCTATGGAATAATGTTATACTTCTGGAGTTCACTTATGCTTTTTGGTTTGTAATATTTTAGCACGATGCTCCATCTTCTGGAGAAGAGGTGACATTTAACAGGCTTAGAATGTCTCATTGTCGTCTCCTCTCTATTTATCTAAAAATTGAGTCCTATTGAACATGTTCTTAGGGGGGGTTCTATTCAGAAATTTGTTTACCAGTAATCCACATTGTCTTGCCTCCTTTCCTACTATACGTGGTTTTTTGATCTTCATTAGCCAAAGACTTTTTGTTTGTTTGTTTGCTTGTTTTTTAGAGATGTCTTTAAAAATAGCAATGGAATTTTTTTCCTTTATATGATCTTTCTAGCCAAGTCTTTTAGTGATTGCAAGGTTTTAAAAAGGGCCAGAGAATTTTGAATTTGCATTAGTAAGAAAGCAGATGTTTGTCAGTTTCCAGTCAGTTCAACCAGTCACAAAATGTGAAAGAAGAAGAATGACAAAAATAAACATAACTAAAAATGTAGGCATAGGATATCAATTAATGAGTCAGTGTTACCGCTCTCTCCAGCTTCAGGGACCAAATCCCAGAGTTATTGCCATTTTTGTAGTGAAAATTTCAGCTCTGACCACATTTCAAACCTGGGTCTTGAAGTTAGGGTTTAAGGTCACTTTTATGAAGTTAAGCTGATTCTCAAGAGGCCCCAACACCATCCGTTCATTCCAGAATTCTGACATATTTATAATGGTCTGCCCTGCTCCATAGGGAAAAATAGAAACAATAACAAGGTCAATTCTTAGTACATGAATTTGATGGAAAGAACATTTTAAATAAAATTGAATGCAGTTCCTGAATGCTACTATAATTCACCTATGCTGAAAAAAAAATAATATCCTGAAGCAAAGAAAATTAATTTTACAACAGTAGTCACAGGTCGTTCTTTACATTTTCCAAATCAATATTAAAAATATGAAGTAGTACTCAAGGTCATATTCAACTGCTTTTCATCCAGAAAGGCATTTGCAGGTTGCCTGCAGAACAAACAGATTTAGGTAGAAGGAAAGAATCGGATTCTTGCTCCCAGTCTTTAACAGCACTGGTGTCTGACAGTGGGTGAATCCAGATGGCCGCTGATAACAGTAAGTTATAGAAGGCTTCTGAATGACGTAGGCAAAATAACTAAAGTTTCTGATGTAAATACATTTTCTTTTGATTGAATTTTGAAAATTTGGCTGTCCTGTCATGTGCTGACTAATGCTGGCTGTGGTACTGTCACTTTTGCATTAAGTTCTTTGCTCTTGTCAGAAAATGGGAATTTTTATCCTCTACCATCCTCACTCTTAGATTTTGATAAGAATTGCTTCAGATTCAGGAGGTTGCTTGCAATACTGCTGACATTGGATAGTTGATTTAATTCTTAGTTTGTGGTGAGGTTACTGTCTAAGGACCTCATTTAATTTTGCTTAATGTACTGTGGAAATAGATAAGCAAGATATGTCTGATATGCTTGGGTCCATAACGCTTCAAAACGTTAATGCTTTTCGAACAGAACAAAACAACTAGCCAGGAGTGGTTGTCTGCTGTGGCTTCAGTTACGTGGCTTTTTGTTCTTTGATAGCAGAAACAGACTTGGTTTGCACCATGGAAGAGCAGATGAACACTGTATGGGTATATGGAGTAGTGCTGTGATGTGGTATTTACACACAGATCTAGAAAAAATGGCTTAAAATCACATGAACCTTATATTCATAATTCAGTGTATAGAATGTGTGTTCTTGACTTCTACTTTTTAAATGTAGGTCATGGGATTGTCTTGTCTTGTCTTGTATTGTGCATGCCTTAATACACAGAGCTTCCATACTGCATCTTGTCATGTGGCAGAACATATGTGCTGTGCTTCAAGTTCATGTTAATTGATTAGCAACTGTAATGACAAGCAGGACATCAAGAATATAATCAATATCTACTACATGCTATTCTGTACATACACTTCTATTCTTAAATTGAATTTAGCTCAAAAATTTTCTGAAGCCATCTTTAGCCAGGCTAATAATTGGAGGTAAGTTCTGATATGCTGTTGGGAAAAATCTGCAGGATAATTGGGATTCCAGTAATAGCTCCATCAGGTGGTGCAATTGCTGCATGGGCCAGATGCAAGATTTTTCTTCAAAGGCTGGGAGCAGGCACTAAACGGAGTCATCCTCTTGTTTTACTGAAAAACAGCTCAAAAGAAATGCCACCCTGCAACAAATAAGATAAATTTAATCTCTTATAAAGGGAGCGCTAGTTATGAAACAATATTTACAGCAAAATAGGATCTTAACAGTCAGGAATGAACTAGCAGAATTGCCCAAAGATTGAAGGTACTAGTAAGTACCCTCTTTACCAGGACTGAAGGCAGCATTCAGCATCCTGAAAGAAATACAATCACTCAGATGAACCTTTACATCTTATTTTTCCCAATTCTTGTGCTGAAATTGGAAGTACTGAGGTATTTTCTTGTGTGGGAGGAAAGGGATAAAATGATAATGGAATAGTTTTATATAGAAGTTATAATTTTATGTAGCTTTTATTTAAAAAAGACACTCAAAAGGATGTATGAAATAGCATAGTATCATGTGAGACTTTTTTCAAAATTATCTTTGAGAGGTTCTCGAAGGTACATTATGCTAAAGCTTGGCATTGTCCAACAGATTTAAATAACCCACGGAGTTAAGTAAAATATTCCTAAGAGCTAGAGAAAAACTTGTTTCCCTACAGCATAGGGCAATAAAAAAAAATGGGAAAATAAAAGCCTTTCATGCAGAAAATCAGATAACTCTTCTTCCCCTCAACTCCACATCTCTAACAGAGAGTATAACATGCACTTCTGTTTTTAACTGGCATGAAGTGGAGACTTTGGTATAGTAGTAGGGAGGGTGATCAGCCATTTATTCTGAGCCCTACCATATGAGCTGCACAAGTGTGGATGAGACACAAATCACATTGACCACATCCACTTATGGCTTGTATGTTTTAGCACTTTACTATGTAGTGTCTGTAGGAAGAGTCTGTGTGGCTGCCAGCATCTATATGTCAGAGCAAAAGTGGATGCTTAAATGTGACTAATAATTGTGAATCTACCCAAATTGTAAAAATATACTTTCCAGATAAAGAGCTGTCAGATGTAAGACAAATATATGAAGATTTATTTGGGAATACAGTCTTGTTCTAAAATTAGGAGACATTTAGAGTATTACTAAAAAGAAGATATCCAGCTGTTCTCCTTAACTGGAACAAATTGCACTAACTGCAAAAGTCCAGTTCAGCATAGTGTGAACCTTTGATAAGAAAATGTATCTGATTTTTCCTCCTTACTGTTTAGGGGAAGGAGGATGGAGAAAGAAAGTAAACTTTAAATGTTAAGTAGAAAAGTAGAACTTGAATTGTACAGTAGCCCAGTACAGATCTTTACATAATGCTTTTGCCTATCAAGTATCTTAGTTAGAATTAGTGCTGTTGGTTTTTAACGAGCAGCAAGTGTCATATAGTAAAATGAGAGATGGGAAATGAAAGGGAAATAAGTCAAGAGGTGGTGGCAGAGTGCTCTTAACCAAGTCTTAACTTTTTTGTCTAAATCCTTAATACAGGTCTGAAATAGAACAGGGAGAGATAAGGGACAACTAATTGAAAAAAAACTATATTGATTAGCCAGATTAAAAAGTGAAAATAATTATTTTTAATAATTAAATATCCTACATAAATTTGTAGGGTATGGATATTTGTTTCAAAACTTTGGAAAATTTACTGCATCAGAAAGTTAGTGGTCACATTAGGTAACCTTCCTTGAAATTGTGCTAAGTAGCATAATTTTGCTTAATTGATTTATTTTTGTGTTTATTGATTACCTTCCATAATTTCATGACTTGCTTTAACAGCACTTGCGGGCAAAATTACTTATGATTTCCTAGAAAAGTCCTGTTTGTGGCCTTTCATAAAAACACAACACTAAGCTTCCCTCCACTTTCCTTCTGGAAATAATCTGGAGCTTCCTTTGTTTTTTCAAGAATGATTTAAAAATGAATATATCTAGTTCATGGAGCTCTCCAGCATATTCTTTAGATGTTCTGTGGTGCATATTATCTGGTTTGGCACATTACAGTCTTTAATGACTTGATATTTGTAATCCTCCCTGTCATGAATGTTAACTGTGCCATTACCATGGTAAAATATGAACTTACATTGCAAGGAGTATCAGTTCTCATGTGCAAACTTGGGTATACTCTGTAACTGCTGTATTAATATGCTGCTTTTCCCCCATGCTAGCTGCAGACAGCAGTCAGACCTAACTAAATAAACATCAATAGTTATTACAGTAAATTTATACTGTAATTTTAAATGAAAAGTGACTCTTGGATCCCACTGCTATTTAAAAAAAAAAAAAGACCAGTTCATTGATTAATCATGGTATTTGACAATTACCTTTATCTTCAAGGGAAAAAATCCCCAAACTTCCTTCATACAGGAACACCCAAATTCCCAAATTTGAAAAAGTTATAGCTCAAGTACATATACAAGGAAGGAAACAAGTTCAGCAAAATTTAATACAAATTGTAACTATTCATCCTAGTTTACCCTTAAATGCACATAGGATGCCACACAGAAAATTCATGTTATCCCTAAAGGCTAGTATTTTCTTGTGAAGTCAGAAACATCATTGTGATGTCTACAATCAGATTAATTGGCCACATTTTCCTGAACAAAAGGCATTATACTGGGTTCCTGCATTGCAGCATACTACGGACATACTTTCATTCTTTTCTACTTATGAGATACAAACAAAACTACCTTTTCTGACCTATTCCAGTAAAAGCGTGTGTTTGTTTTTAATGCCGGGAGTCAAAATATTATGGAAGGTAGACTTTGGAACTGCAGAATACCAGAATTAACTGTGGCTTAAAATCAGCGCTGTCTGGATCACAAACTTGAGATTTCAGTATAAAAATAACTGAGAGTTCATTGTGCTGTTTTTGTTGACCGCGTGCCCTTCCTTGAACTGCAGTAATGAACTGCAGTGTGCCAAAACTGAATGACCACTGAGAATACTAATGAAAAATGGTATAAGTATCTCCTGATGCTGTTAAGCCAACTTAAAGAAATAAGTTATGTTCTCTCTGTATAATTCTGACTCCTTCATGTTCTATTTGGGCACTCCTAGCGTATAATATGAAAAGTTATTTTCCTCATCTGTGTAAGTGCACTTACATCACTTCTTTTACATCTTCCCAAATGGTAGCCCTGGGAGCTGTTGTTATACCAATAGTGGATGCTGGCATGCTCCAAGGTATGCTTGTTTCTACAGATCTGTGATTCTTCTAGGGACCAGCTTCCAAGCTTTTCCATATGTTTTGTTCATTTGTTTTGTCTTCTTCCAATATCTGTTAGTGTTGTGATAAAAGCAAATAAGAGTATGTTTGCCTTCATTTTGCAAGTACCAGTAAGCTGTGATAAACACACATGCTACGCAGGTGCATAATTTTCAAAATAACTATACCTTTTCCATCTAAATTAGAGTCTAATTAGTAAAAGTCTTTTAAATTATGAAGTTTGGGATTGTTTGGCCACCTTCAGTTTGAGCCTAGGTATGCTGTCTTTACGCAGTACAGATGAGCAGTAACGACTGGGATGTGGCAGCTTTATTAATGAGAGGACTTCACAGCGTTCCTGAAAACCATATGCCCAGTGTCTTGCTTAAACATGGTGGTTCATGAGGATGTTGGCAGACTGGAGAAAAGTCACTAGCTTTTGAGGTCCTAGCAAGTCTTCAAGTCGTTTTGGCTTACATGGCCACAGTGAGAATTTGAGTCTCATGGTCTCTGTCTTAAGTTTTTATGGCTGCCTTCCTTGGGGAAGCCTAGCACTATCTATGTACTCCAGGCTGAAGAACTTCTCCTGACCCTCTCATCATTCTCTCAAGTTTTTGTCTTTGATTTATTGCTGTAGCTGTTTCCTCTGGGTCATCTAATCTTTCAGTCATTAACTTGCTTCTTCTGGCAGTAATATCTGATAGCCATTTAAAACTTGGGGCTTCTGGCTCGGGAAATGGCAGTGGATGACACACTTTTCTTTAAAATAAAGGCCTGAACTGAAAGACTTGTGTCTCATCCAGAAAGCACAGTGTAGCTTGTCCTTAATACCGTACGTTAGGTGACATTAAACATCAAGCCTGAGGGTAGCCTAAGTGTGTATTGAGATCATCTATGCAATTTTTATGTATGCATCCCGTCTGACAGAATCTGATTCATTCAAGTCTTTATTTTCTAATCACTTTAAGCTACTAAGTAAGTAGTTATACTTGCTGTTACACAGCAGCTTAAACTAATTCAAGTCAATACTGCTGCGGTTCCGCCTTTCCCCTTCCCTCCATATGACTCAGTCTCATAGTCTCTTTACAGGACACCTGTGTAATCCATGCAGAGCTCGTTCAGGGAGCTGACTAACAGGATGTGCATTGTGCTTTTTTTTTTCCAAGTCAGCTTTGTTGGGTCAGTGTAGAGCCAGCACCCATGTGATGGACAGACTGATAATTTAGACTGTGGTAATGCTGACTTACATTATCATAGCTGTTTTGGAAACGCATGAATGGCTAAGTTGATCTAATAGCTTGCTGCTGCTGGGAGGAAGGAAGAAGTAGTAGTTCTCCCCTACCCCCCAACTAGACAAAAACTTGGCTGTGTTCCCTCCCTGCTTTCGTTGTCAGTTCTGGAGTTGGTCTGATGGTGTGATGTGCTGATGAATTTGCTAACAAGGCAGAAAAATAACCTAAGATGTTAAGTAGTTTGCTCTATGTTAGCAGGGTGACATAATTTACCATACATTCAGATTAACTCCAGAGGCAATACAAAAAGGGAGGAAGAAAAGGAGGTAACAGGATTGTACCTCTGAATGAGAGTGAACTAGTAGGTAGAGTGTAGTTAAGAAATGTGTACTAATAGCTTGAGTGTGGGTAGTCAGATCAGTGACATTTGGCCTCTGGCTTTACAAAGCAGTTCAGAGTAAGTCTCAAAGCAAGTGAAAAGATCTATTAAGCAACATGAGCAAAACCCATGAATTACTGTGAAGTCAAATCTCAAGGCAATAGTGTCACACAGCATTATTAGATGGGACTACTTGCTGCTCCAAAAAAGACACTCCGGCTTTTGAAGGATAAATGTGATTTAGGCCTCTGCTTTTTCTTGTTTGCCTTATTTGCTTTGAACTTGTGCAATTTGGTAGGTAATGAATTTCTGGCATATGAAGGCTGGTCCTTGCATAATGGAGAAAAGGCAATGCGTGATTCTAGAACAGTTAACTTGGCACGTTATACTGTGTGTTCAAATAGGTTCAGACTTTTATTCTGCCTGTTTATTATGTTTAGGGTGTCCCATTGCTCATATCTTCGATCCTGCATGTATTCTTCTTGAGTAGACATTCATGCCAGAAGTTGCACAGTGTTGAGATGCCAGTCCATCTTGCCTTGTGTAGGCTTCATTGGTGTCCTGGTTTGAGCGACACAGGACTAATTTCTCTTCTAATGCTTGGGAAAACTGCACTTTTAGTGTCTAGTGACTGAATTTGTGAAAATAGACTCTAGTGTCTGAATTTGTGAAAATACTTACTGTATAGCCAGCTATGGTATGGGGGTTTCAAGGTCTCGGTGTTTTCAAGTTAGCCAGGTGCAGGGATGAGGAAGAGCGAGACCTGGGCACTTGACCCAAGCTGGCCAAGAGGATTATTTCATACCATGAACGTCACCGTAATTTAGAAATTAGAAAGTTTGCTGTGAAGTGCTCTCTCTTCCTTGATGGCAGTGATCCAGAGAACTTCTTGCCCCAGTGTGGGACCCCTGAGCCCTTCCCTTCTTCCTGAAGCCGTAGCGCTCACAAGTGTCTGACATTTGCCGTCCACTGCTGGGAATGCACAGCTTCATACTGATAGAATGGGCTGAGTATAATCCTTGTATATTTTATATTGGTATCGGGATCAATATTGGTTCTCTAGTATTATTAATGTTAATTACTTAGTCTTATCCTACTTATATTTCAACCCCTGGGTTTCCTTGTTTTTCCCTGATTCCCCTTCCCATGTGGGGAGGGGTCACTGGGTGTTAGAATAATTGTCTAAACGACAATAAATTGTTGTGGGTTTCTCAAACCATAACAATTAGCAAAGTAGAATCCCTTTGTGTGTGTGCGACCTGTCTTAAGGTAAATTTTAATAAGGATACTGTTGTACTGTTGCAGTTGAGACATGCTTTTTGGCTCTGGGAAAGCAGGGAAGACGTTATGGGCATGACCCCCAGGTCTTATGTTGATTTGCCTATTATTTTGTACAGTGAAACAATGATCTTGATTGCTTTTTGATTTATAGATATCTCCCAATCCCTTCTAAGGACACTAAAAAGTACAAGTATTTTAACTGCTTTTTTTAAAGTTTTACCTTCAAAAGTTGAGATGTATTGAAGTAAAAGAAAGTGGGATGTTTTTGTCTAAATTGGTGATCAAAAGGTAGTACTCCACTCAAAAGTTTGATAGAAGGACTTATGCCTCTTTTTAAAGATTGAGAAAGTCCCATGACTGTTTGATGCAAATTCTCATCTCCCACTAACATCTACATCAAAAAACTTTGATGTTCTACTAGAAAAATACCAGGCAAGTTTCATGAGAAAGATATCCTTGAATCAGCTTGGCATGATTGGCCTGTTCTCGCAGGGAACCCTGGGATCAGAGCTGCTTGCTTTTGAGAGCACATGTCCCGCTTTGGCTGCAAAAGTCAAGGGTCTGTGCTGTAATCCTTCCTACAAGGGACTCAGCATTTCCCAGTCATGTGGTCATCAAAGCATACATCACTGTTGTGGACAGGGGGCTAAATAAGGCAGGCACTTACATACGGTGTCTAACATAAAGCTTTCTTGGGAGATACTGTGGAACAATCAAGAAAACGGATATGTGGGTGCAATCATATGTGTCTTTATCTTCATTTTCAAGCCACTGTTTTGAGTTGAGGCTGCTGTATGCTTTTGGTTGTTATGTTGCACTGTATGTTCTTTTACTCTATGTTGTCAAAATAAAAACATGGAAGCACACTGGCTAATGGGCTGAGCAGGAGTCTGGGAATAAAGGTCTTGACTTCTAATCCCTGAGCTGTGTCTAAGGCTCAGGCAGAAAAGCCTTTTCGATTGCCTTAGATAAATTACCACTGCACAGGACAATTCGTTTTAATGTTAGTGCTTTCTGCATTCAGTGATTGAAATTTGATCACTCAGAAGAGAAAGAAAATACAAAGGCTAGTACGTGTGACTGTATTTGTAAAGAAGATTCATGTTCTTAAGAAAACACTTGCCATTCGTAGCAAAGCTCTGGAGTCTGCCTCAGGTATAATTTCAGCCCATTCAAACTAGGATGCTATTATATGAGATAGTTGCCAAATTATGTCTGTTGAATTATATAGACTGAAATAGCATTGGGGCTTTCAAAACTGCTTGAACAGTAAGTTTAAGAAAAGGCGAAATGTGAATTCACTCCGTTACTATTTAGCAGTGTCTTTAATTTCTTGAAATATAGGATAATATATCTCAGACTTGGAAGTGGGAGAAACTAACTTGTGTTAACAATTGGTTATTTTAAATAGTGAGAAAAAAAAATCCACCTACTGCATCATTTAGCATCTGAATTGGTATTCAGAACTAAGAATCAGTGGTGCAAGTTGCTCTTAGGGGTATGATTAAGAGTGTCCCTGAAAAAGGCTATTTTTAAGAAGAGGCAAAACCAAAGTGTATTTCACCTGTGTATTAAGAAGTTCATATTCCTATTCAGCATATACATTATTAGAGAGGATGGGGTAAGAAGAGAAAGGTACATCATGGCAGGAAACATTTAGGGCAGAAAGTGGTTGAGTGTAGCTGTAGGCAACAACAACAACGGAGAAAAATATACGTGTAGGGGAAATTGGAAGATCAGAAAAGGTTAACATATTTTGGTAGATGAAGAGTGAGTAAATTATAGGCAAATAAAGTGCAAAGTGGAGCAAGCAAACAGTATCCAGGACAAACTTAAATGCAGATGAGTCAGAACAAGCTGACACACCAGAGTATGCCATAGCTGCAATATCAAAGGCAAAATGAGATTCCTGTCTTTGCCTTATTTTAGAAGGCAGGTAGTCTTTAAAGAGAAACAAGTAAACCAGTAAAGAGGAAAGTGCATGTTTTGGAATTGCTGTTTTAACTGTTGTTGTCAGGGCCCTGAGGGCAGTAATAGACCTTGACAGCCCCGACCAGCCTCACCTGGGGCCTCCACCCTCAGCCATGGACCCAGGCCCCATTTAAACTCAGCCTTCAGCATGTACCCCAGCTGTGCTGTTAGGAGTGCTGGTCTCTAGCTTAGCCATGGCAGTGCCCTGCCTGGCTGTGGGTCCTACGGAGCTGGATCCTGACCTGTGGGCTGATGGCCTGACCCTGTGGACCTGGCTGTCACTGGGCCTGATCCTGATGTGCAGACTGACTTCTTGGTTTGACCTCAGACCTGTGTTGTCATACTGGATTTGCCTGATGAGCTCGGCTGCTGGCTGAACCTGCCCTGCTTGGTTGCTGGCTTTGACTGGCAAGGGCCTTGCCCTGTTGGTTGTGCTGCTGTGCTGGGCTCCCTGCCCTATGGGGAGCAACACATAGCCTTCACAATTGCTTTATTGGCTGGAATACGGTAGGTGCAAGGAAAATCACCTATTTCCATTTTATTTTTTTGAAGTGTTAGGTTGGCAGAGGAGAATCTATCCATTTGTAGAAATGAACCCTTTTAACCAATTTTTATCTTTCCAATAACTTCTTGCATAATAAAATAAGAAAAAAAAATCAGATTAGTATATGGTGATCTTTCCAAATACTGGTATTCATTTAAAATAATCACCCCTTCTAGATCTACAGTTCTGCTAAAATAAGTCGGATTTTAATGCCAATGTATGTGACTTGGTATGTTGCTGTAATAGCTGGAGGAACCTAATGGTAGATGTTTGTAGAGGAGTAGGTAGTAATGGTACTGTAGCCAATGAGATCAGATGAAAATTTCTAAGTACTGAGCTTTATGACAGCTTACCTGCTATTTGAAACTCTATTCTTAATATCCTTAGAGATTTCAGCTGAAACTGTATAACTGATATTATTAATGTTAACTCTTTAAGCGTGTTACACTAATTTGGAGAAACTTTAGATCTTGAGGCATAGTTCATTTGACAGTTAACATTAATACAGAAATCTTTTTGCCAATGATTCACTTCCATAGTCTATTCTATTCTAATAATGTATGACTTTTAGCCTTTGTAAATACCTTGCATAAAACTTATTGTATTCTTTTGCTCTTTCTTTTGTTAGAAGAGCTAGCCTTGATATTATATTCAGTTTCCTTCCCTGCATTTATAGTGTATCTACTTTTTAAAGGAAGTGTGCCTGCCTTTAGGTTAAACACTTAATGAAATATTTCTTCAATTGATTAAGATATGTTCAATGTCTTTTCTATTGCTTCTAATAACACAATGCAAAAAACCTGTTTCCATTCCACAGAATAGATTTTTCTGCTCAGCTTCTTCTGTCCAAATGATAGATCAAACCATCCTATTAACTAGCCTGTATTAAAGTGAAGATAAATGGTGGAGTAATAGCAGAGGCATCAACCGTGACCTTAGTCTTTTGCTGGTTATGCAGGCTCTGCATTGCAAGTCCTCTATTTAGAAGACTAAGATAGGGCATGGGATTGCAAATACAATATCTACTATATGTTCTTAAGCATTTGTTTTATATGTAGGTACTGGTTAAACTGCTTTCATTAATTGCTACTGTTTCTGACATTGCAAGTACCAGTACTTCAGAATATCACTTCTAGACTTCAGTTTGTTTTCTAGCTCAGTAGCTATTGTTTAGATCTAATGGTAGCTTTATCTGTAGTCTGACCTTGGCAGTTGAGCCTGCTTATCCTCCATTTTCAGAGATGCAGTGCATGCTTCAGCTATGTTATGAACATGCTGCAGAGATGAGCAATTACTTAAATTATTTCTTGGCTTTAGCTATGTGCTTACTCACGAAACTAAATGTTTTAATCATCACCCTGTGAGATATTGGAGGGTGGTTCTAGGAATTATATAGAACTTCAAATTTCCAATAGAGAATGTCAGAAAGTGAACTAACATTATGAAAAACTCAGCCTTGTGCTGGTTTGATAGGCCCTTTAAGAAAAATAAGCCAGTACAAGGGATCATTTTCTTTCAGTTGTGTAAACGCAACAAGCATTTCCACTTTTCAGACTTCTTTGCTTAGTTTGTTGCCTGAATAATAAACCATATACTCATATTTACCAATAAGTATTACAGTGGAGGGGGGGAAAAGGGTTGAGCGTCAACAAGGTCATCAGCTGTAGCAGAAGAAAGAACTCGCCTTATGCAAGTTAGAATTAGCTGGAAGTGACTAATAAAGTACTTTATTAGAACCACAGCTCAAAAATTCAAAATGGAAACAAACTGCCTGGGAACTGTGCTACGACCTGGGGACTTTGGCCTTATGTCTTAGGGATTTTACAAGAAGCAGTAGTGAAGATAGTCTAGGTAATTTACTTTTGGGCTGCCAACCTACAGAATAAAACCCGAGCCAGACTAATACACTATATTTTGTTGCCTGCTGGTCTTAATATTCTGGGATTGCTGTCCCAGTACAGGATCTTGAGCTCAGATTGGGTTTCTTTATCTATGCTTTAGGAGATTGAAGTAGCTTGCAAACTTGTTCTTGGGCTTCCTGAGCTTCTTCCTTTTATTCACTGCCCTTTGTGAAGTACAGTTGTTTCTTAAACCCTTAGACTAATAGTGGAGAGTTTGCAAGCTTGCTCTCTTTTGTGCTGCTGAGGAACAGGGAGCTTTTTGTGTTGCTCTCTACCCTTCTAGATTTTCAAGTAGTACTGGGTCATGGTCTTTTGTGGGAAGTTACTAACTTAAAGTCTTTTTACCATACACTACTTTCATATTGCAGAAAACGGGAAATCATAAGCAGAGTTACCTTAAATACAGTAATTTCAGTCACTGTGGAATAAACAGATCCTGAAGAAGATCCGTGTGGAGTGAAAGATTGAAAATGTTTTCAAAATTGGGTCTTTTGGTCAGTTGCAATGGAGACATAACCATACTGAGATTACTGTAAAAAAATTTACCATGTGTCTCCCCATGAGATGCAGCATAGGAAAGACTGAAAACCAGGTCCCAATTTTACTGAAATGTCATAACATTGATAATGTAACTTAAAAACTTGACATGTCAGTTCATTACATATCATCTGCTGATAAATAAAAGCTACTTCAGATGTGATTGCAGGGATGTAGTGACTTGCCACTGAATAGTTGGCTGATTATAACCTCTCTAAAATACTTAAATTAACTTGTTCATGAATTATTGAAAGTATATGATAGTGAAACAGATATCTTGGTAATATTTTCAATGTTCTTTCCTCCCCTCATTTAATCATGTCACCTTTTTACTGTGACTGTTCTCCATAGAGCAAGGGAATAATGCAATTTTGTCATCTTCTTGTAGATCTCAAAGGGTGAAGTATTCCATTATCACAACAGCTGATCTAAAAAGCTCGATGTCCCTGACAAAAAGATGTTCCCCCTCCACCCACCAGCTCTTCAAGGTATGCAGTTCCTTCGTCTTCTCCAATGTTGTGCTGTCAGACCCCTTGCTGAGCCAATTCAGCTAACTGAGCTGCACAACCAAGAGAAGTGAAATATTTTTGCTGGGGTAGGAAGTTGTATCAATTCAGCAAAGAGTCTTGGGAGCAGAAACAGGAGGAGCTCGGACCATTTGCACTTGGCTGTGATGAGGTTAGTTTCATCCTCACTCATCAGTCTCCAGAGTCCTTATGTGACTTGTTGCGAAGAATATCTGGCTGGCTTGCTTTGTTGACTATTACAGTTTTCCTAGTTTTTAAAAAAGTCTTGAGATTGGTATTGAGTTACTTGGAGTGATAATCCAGAAGTATGGAGGCTGGCAGCTTCAAAGGCATTGAGCAAAACCATATTTTTATCTTCAAAATGGTTTCTGCTTATTCCTGAAATCAATATTAGCCAAGAGCTGCTGGCTTGGCCAGTTGTGAGATGCTTATTGCTGATTAGCTAGTGGGCAGCTGCTTCTTTGTAAGGGATGGTGGCTCCTGGTACCTCTGTATTGTGAAGCTTGGAATTCAGGGCAAAGAGGAAGCAAGAAGCAACTGCCTGTGTCAAAAAGATGTGACTTTTAACTTCTGGCACTGTTACATGGGTGTTATCCTCTGATTCTGTCCTTTTCCCTCAAGTTTTAGCAGCCATGTTCTGGGTTTTTTTGTCTATACCTGCCTGTGCTTATCCATCATTCTTCAGTGCTGTCCTTCCTGGTCTTCTTTCCTATTAGTGTTTTTGTTTATTGATTTCCCTCCTTTATTTATCACTCCTGTTCCTAGAGCTTTGGTTGAAGAAGAATATTGTGTATAAGTTGTCATGTTACTAAAAATACAGTTTTTCTCCTGCTTAATGGCTGTAGCTTTTGGAGAATGTGCAGTGGTTTACAGAAGTTGAAGTGAAATTTAGCAGTTAATTTGTTAACTGCAAATTATAAAGCAGTTTAACAGACCCTTTACTACTGCTTCTTCTGTGGTTCAGCAGACGAAACATTTGCAGACAGCGAAGAAAATTTTGGTTGTGCCAGTCAGGTAGACTTCCTTTATGATGACAGTTAAAATAAAAAGGGTTAATAAAATTCCATTAGTATGGATTTGTCACAGCCCTCCTTTCCATGAATGTAAGACACCGCACAGAGCAATCTAGTTCTTTATATAAATGATGCAGTTGTCTTGAGCAAAGATTTATGAATCTTTCTGTAATATACAGCATACAAGACTGGCACGGCACTTTTTCTGTCAAAATAGTTCAGCCTGTCCTAAATTTGGATTTAACGGCTGTGGGGGAAGAGGGCGGAGTCCTCCTTCCTTTATCAATACCTCAGGCTGTGTGACAGCTCCTGTATCATAAGACCACACTGTGCAGTCCGTCATTCATCTTGGGGCTGTATTTGCACTTGTTTGCTGTGTTTTTCAGCAGGTTAAACTTTAATGTTAAATCTGTATCAGGAGAAATTAAAGGTGATTGCCTTCTCATCCTGCTTTCAGATGCTTTCAGTTACATATACTTATTGTTCTAGGCAAAAAAGTGCTTTTCTATATAGAACAGTTCCAGAGTTATGGGATGTGTCACAATGTTCTTAAGGCTTCAGGTGGTTTTCTTTCCCCTTTCTGGTCAAATTATGTCATAGCATCATGATAATGAATACTTAAGTGTTTGTTCAAATGTATTAATGGTGCTAACTTGCCCACAGTTGCTGTACCTTAGGTGTTTATGATCTATGCTGCAGTAGCATCAAAACAAGAAAATCCTCTTGTACTTACTGTACTTACAAGATTTACTCTTTTATTTCAGAATCTGTCTCTGGGCTTAATCAAGTATTATAAGGGACAGGATTTGCTGAAGTATAATTGGACTCAGTACCTTGCTTGGACAGTGTCCTACCTGCAGGCAGTGAAGTTGTGAACCACGATTGTTGCAGGTGATCAAAAAATTCAGTAAACAGAAATAAAAGGATTCATTTGTGTAATAAGGAAACATCTTGGATGATGACTGGTAGAATCTCTGCTACTTAGGGTATTCGTTAACAGCGATATTTAAATTTTAGGATAGTTCAGAGCTGAAAAAAACCCCACAACAAACCAGATGAATATAATTTAAACTTTATTTATCTCTTCTACCCTCCTGTTTTCCCTCTATTCCTTACCTGGTTTTGATCAAATCTTGGATGCTAAGGTAAGGTTTCTGGAAAAAGAATCACTGAATTGCAGAACGCTTGCATCTTAATCAGAGGCAAGGTAGGTTAAGGGATCTCTACTGTCTCTGATCAGGAATCATTAACTTCAGGATTCCCACTGTAGACTATCCAGTCATGTTCTCTTCTGTGCATTGCAGTGTCTGGGGACGTTCAGGATGTCTTTGGATTTTGCAGATTCCCAATATGCTCTTGGAATCTCTGATCAAAAGATAATACGGTGGTTTCTCAACTGCAATTGGACAAGGAGTGTGGTGAAGATATCTTTGTGCTGTATTTCATGGCTTCAGATGGTGACAGTGGAATTAACGAAATCTGTTCTTTAGGATTTTGTATGTCTGCAGCCCTACCTCACCCTTTCTGTTCACAGCTAAGAATAGATTGACCAGTAAATGTGATTGAATTGGTCTGAAGTCAGGCTTTAATGATGCTAGCAGAGGGCAGGTACAGCAGGAGTTCAGTTGTTATTGACTAGTCAATGACTTTATGCAGGAAAGAGAACTGGAAATAGAGTTGTATATAAATAGCTAATTCCTTAGCACCATATATAGGTCTTTTAAAATTTTATTGTCCTTCTTGGTAAGGGCAAATTCTGTAACTTTTCTGTTTTGTATAATTATTTTCTTAACGCTATTTAAACCAGAGTGCTGAATACTAGAGATCTGCTATGGCCATCCAGTAGTTCTATCCAAACTTTTAAATCTAAATGACTTTGGTGTAGGGAGCATCTTGGCTCTGTCACAGCTTCCATGGACTAAATCCTTCTTACATTTGACAGTGGTTACTGTTTTAGTTAAATCTGTATATTTTTCTTGCCTGTTTTTCTCTGCTGTGGTCTTGAGTCTCCAAAATGAGATTAGAGCTTGCTTTTCCTGGAGAATTTGAAAGGCTATATCGCATAAAGAGTGCCCCTCTGATGCATAAGATGCACTGAAGCTTCAACGTTGGGCACACTAGAGATATGTGGGAAGCAAAATATCAGGGAAGTTGAGGATTCACGTCTGTAGTATTGAAACCACTGTAATTGTGCCTTCATCTTACTTTCATCCAAACTGATAAAACCCATAATTTTTGTCTGTGAAAGTTGTATGTTAAAAACACCTTAATTTCAAAAGTGGTTCCTGAAATTCAATAACACTGAATACTTCACAAGACTGTGCTTGTAAGTAAGTGGGTCCCAACTTTTTGGTAGCCAGACCTTACAGACCCAGAGTTCCATGGGTAAGTAGGTCCTGCTCTGAATGGGGAATACTCTTAAGAGGGAGAAAGAGCACAACACAAGTCTACCACAGATGTGCATGCATATAAAAAGGCATATATCAGCAAATAAAGTTTTCAGTATTACTGTTCTGAATTTTCCAAGCGTAATTGCCTTTCCTAAGACAGTCTCCTTCCATACATGACTATCTTATTTTTGTTTGATTTCATTATGGAAATATATATGGAAGAACTATGTAGTGCCCATGTATGCTGCTTTCAAGTCATGTCTAAATTGCTGTGAAGCTAATAAAAGCACTGGTCTTACTGTCTGTGTTATACTGTCTTACTGCCCATGCTCTCAGCACATATTAAAGTATCTTAACCTCTGGCAATCATTTTGAAGCTACTTTCTATGTGCAGTGTTATTTGACCTGAAGGAGTGTTTAAGTAGCTGAGTAACTGGATAAACAGAAACTATGAGGTGCTTGAACAAAACTTGCAGAGCAAATAGATGTGCCTGTGGAAACAGAAGCCCATTAGCTCTACCACTGGAGTGGGGGAAATAAATCCACCAACCTGAAAACTATTTTGACTATCTCTGTGTTATTCAGGTAGTGTTTGTTACTGATAATTTAATAGCAAGGTAAATATAAAACTGTTGTTTATCATTCTTGTATTTGATTTTTGTACTTAGTAGTATAAATGCTCATGTCAGCATAAACTCATATGTATGCTAATCAGTTAACTATTATATCTCAAACAGTAGGAACACCTACTCAAAGACAGAACAATTTTGCTAGGTATTTCCGCAAAGTCCCATGTATTGTTTCAAGGATGGTGTTTCTAGTCATCTGCTTTCCAGATATCAGTAAATCACTGGTTTTCTGAGAACTTTTTGGGAGGGTAAGAAAATCAAGAGATACTTAAGTGTATCTCCAAAATAAGTACTTTATTTACTTCCCATGCCATATGTCTGTAAACTTCAGGTTTTTAATAAGTTTCTTCACTGCGCCACTAGTATCAAATTTTCTTTTTCATTTAGAGATAAATAAGCATTAAGTTTAATTTTGGTGATGATAAACAGTTTGTGTAATTGTTAAGTAATAAAAATACAACTTTGTAAAAGTGATTTTAACCACTTGTAGATACCTCATTCATATGCAGAAAAACCTTGAAACTAAAACATTTATTATCAGTCATACAACTGTTTACAAAGCTATCTCCTTTTTATTTATGGCGGCTTAACTTGAAGTTTATGGGCGGGCTTTGAAATAGGAGCTGGCACTCAGGATTTCCCCTTCTGAAATTTTCTTATGGTGCACTCTGCCTCTGGCTGCATGAATTGTTGCACTGCATCTTGTGCAACTTGTGTGCTGAAGAAACACTTCTTATGCAAAGGCAAAGCTAGGGGTTTATCGTTAGCCTAATCAAAGTCTAACAGTCTAATCAAAGAGTTATTATTAGTCTAGAAATAATTATTGCAGAGAAAGAGAGTACTGTTGTAGAAAAGCTTTCTGTCAGAATACAGTTAAATTTGTTATTCACATGCACCCTAGTATCTACCTCTCTCTTTCCCCTGGTGTTATTCATCCATTTGCTACCCTTCTGTGCCCTAAGGTCAACAGGTGCAGCCTTCCTCAACAAGGAATATGGAGGGAGTTATCAGTCTGGCACCTATTCACAAGGAGGGCACTGATGTTGATAGTGGTGTTTTATTCTTCTAGAGCCCCCTTGGGGCTATATTTGTTTTCTAATGCGTGCTTGCACCTTATTCTTTCTACTCTTATACAGCTGAATTTCCCAAATGTAAAATATAGTGTATACATATGTATATTGGATGCTTATTCTTTGTCCTCTGTTATATCTGGTTTTACCCAGCTCCTAAATTTGCATGCATTTAATGACCAGTAATCAACTATTCATGAGTTGAATATAGCTGAGAGCTCTCTTACTTTCCTGTTCTTGTACTTTCAAGCCTTTTGCGGTCATCCTGTGCCCGAACTACTCTACACTACAGGAACAAACAGGAGGAACTGGAGGTCTGTGCCCCGTCAGAAAGTTATGATATCATAGGAATAACTGAAACATGGTGGGACAACTCATATGACTAGAGGATCATGATGGATGGCTAAAGGCTGTTTCACAAAGACAGGCAGGGAAGAGGAGTAGTAGTTGCAGAGTGTGTTAAGGAGAACCTTGAATGTATAGAAGTCAACTACAGTGATTGTGGAAGCCCTGTCAAATGCCTCTGGGTCAAGATCAACGGGGTCATCTCCAAGGGGGATCTTAAAGTAGGCATCTGATACTGACCTCCAAACCAAGACTAAAAGGCCAATGAAGCATTCTCTGGGTCACTTAAGCTTTAGGTCAACAGAACCTGGTTCTTATGGGTGACTTCAACTACTCAGACGTTTGTTGGAAGAACAACACAGCAGCTCACGTGTCATCCATCAAATTCCTGGAATGCATAGACGACTGCTTCCTTGTGCAAATGTTAGATGTGCCAACCAGGAACGAGGCACTGCTGGGCTTGCTACTTACAAAGCAGGTTTTCTTGGTTTGTAATATCTTGGTTGCAGTGATCACAATATTGTGGAGTTTCTGATCCTGCTGAACATGCTGAAGGCCAGTACAAGGACAAAGGTTTTGGATTTTAGAAGAGCAAACTTCAGCTTGCTCAGAGCTCAGCTGGGATGGATTCTGTGGGAAACTTCCATGGAGAATAAAGGAGCTAGCAAGTGCAGGGATTTTAAGAATGCTCCCCTAGAAGCACAAAAACAGTTCATGGCCTTCAAAGGTAAGGGAAGTAGGTGGAGCAAGAGACTCCCTTGGCTTAACTGTGAGCTTCAGAGTCTGCTCAAAACTAAAAGAGAAGCATACCAGAGATGTAAAAGCAGACAAATACCTGTTGAGAACTACTGGGGTGTTGCCAGGTTGTACAGAGATGCAGATAGAAAAGCAAAAGCTCAGCTCGAATGGTAACTGGCCAGAGATGTCAAAAGCTACAAAAAGGATTCTTCAGGAACATAAACAAGCAGAAACAGAAGGAAAATATTGGCCTGCTGTTAAACAGGAGAGGTGAGTTAGTCACCAACAATGCTGAAAAGGCAGAGGTTCTCAACACTTTATTCGCCTCTGTTTTTACCAGCACTGTTGCACCCCAGGCCTTGGGAACAAAAATCCAGGTTGATGCAAACACAGACACACCACCAGTGAAGGAAGATTTGGTATGTGAACTATTACAGGAGCTTGACCCCTACAAATTGATGGGCCCTGACAATATCCACTTGAGGGTGTTAAGAGAGCTAATGTTATTGCAAGGCTGCTCTCCATAATCTTTGGGAAGTCATGTAGATCAGGGGAGGTCCCAGAAGACTGGAAGAAGGCTAATGTCACCCACAGCTACAAGAAGGGCTTAAAGGAGGATCCAGGAAACTATAGGCCCATCAATCTTACTTCAGTCCCTGGGAAAGTTATGGAATGAATCCTCCTGGGGGCTATCACAAGTCACATGCTTCACGTGACTGGGAAAAGCTAGCATAGATTCATCAAGGGCAAATCATGCTCGACAAACCTGACCTCCTATGACAAAGTAACCTGCTCAGTTGATGAGGGGTGAGTGGTGGACATTGTCTACCTGGATTTCTCCAAGGCTTTTGACATGGTTCCCCACAGACTCTTCCTAGAGAAACAAACGTGTTACGGTCTAGACGAGTGATCTGTGCAGTGGGTGGGGAACAAGCTGACAGGCTGCACCCAGAGGATGGTGGAAATAGCTCCTTTTCAAACTGGCAACCTGTCACAAGTGGGCTTGATACTGGGCCCGATGCTGTTTAATATCTTCATAAGTGATCTGGATGATGGGATCAAGTGTACCTTGGCAAAGTTTGCTGATGACACCAAACTGAGTGTGGAAGTGGACACTTTGGAAGGGAGAGCCACCCTGCAGGAAGACTTGGATAGGATGTAAGAGTTGGCTAAAAAGTATCTGGAAGGTTCTGCAAGGACAAGTGTAAGGTCTTGCACCTGGGAAAACATAATCCAGGAGAGCAGCACAGGCTGGGGTCTACCCAGCTGGGGAGCAGCCCTGTGGAAAGGGACCTGGGGGTCCTGGTGGACAACAAGCTCAATATGAGTGAACAGTGTTCTGCTGCAGCAGAGAAGGCAAACAGGATGCTGGGTTGCATCAACAAGGACATCACCAGCAGAGATAAAGAAGTCATTATCCCACTCTACTCAGCACTTGTCAGGCCACACCTGGATTACTGTGTTCTGTTTTGGTCCCCGTTATACAAAACAGATGTGGGCAAGCTGGAGATAGTCCAGAGAAGGGTCACCAAGATGATCAAAGGACTGCTGTATAAGGAAAGGCTGAGAGAATTGGGCTTGTTCAGCCTTGAGAAAAGAAGGCTTCAGGAAGACCTTATCACCATGTTCCAGTATTTAAAGGGTGGCTACAAAGAAGATGGAGACTCCCTTTTTACAAGGTGTCACATGGAAAAGATGAGGGCTAATGGGTACAGGTTAATCCAGGGGAGATTCTGATTGGACACAAGAAGAAATTTTTTCACAATGAGAACAATCAGCCATTGGAATAATCTCCCCAGGGCAGCGGTGGATTCCTCATCATTGGACACTTTTAAGATTGAGCTGAACAGAGTGCTGGGCCATCTTGTCTAGACTGTGCTTTTGCCAATAAAGGTTGGACCAGGTGATCCTTGAGGTCCTTTCCAACCTGGCATTCTATGATATGTTGTTATTCTAGGGTCATAAATAGTTTATTCTGTACAGAATAACTACTTGATATTACACTGCGTTAATCACAGAAATATCTCACAGTTACTGTAACAATAGGTCTTACACCCCACAACTGCACAAAGCTAAGCTAGAACTAAAACAAGGTGAGCAATAGCCACCTACTGTTGGATCTCCAGATAGACCAAGACAAGTCCAGACAAAGGCTGAGAGTTCCTGAGGTTTGCAAAGATGAGTTAATAGAAAGCCTGTGACTAGCAATGGCAATAGTGTGCTGCTTTTGCTACAGACTTACAGAATCTTGCTGAATATTGTTTTGAGTTCAGATTAGTCTACAGCCTGGTAGAAGGGTGCTCCCATGGCAGGTAGGGGATGTGGGCTTCGTCCTCACAGCTCCTGTTTGCTGGGTGACTGCTCTGGTGGGGTGCTTTTCTCGGCCTGTCTGGGGCTGGTTGAAGAGGAAGCACCTAGATTAAAAAAGATTGATTTCAGTTTTGGTGCATTTGTCTAACAGGAAAAAGAAAAACCAAAACCGAGGCAACATAGAGTGTGCAAGGATAGTTACGTTCCTTAATGTGAGATACAGGAGACAGTAAAAGTACCTTTTCCCTCAAATTCTGTGGGGAAGACACAGTCCATAAATGGGTTTTACATCCTCTTCTTCATGCTTTTGCTTTTCTTGACATCTCTGGTCTGATCTCTGTTCATTTAATCTGGACATGTTAGGAGCTTTTTGAAAAACAAGTTGTGATTCTTCAGTGTGTTTGTTTCTTTAGAGCCTGTTTGGAGATGCACTGAAAGGGCATTTTAGGAAAAATCCTGAATATTTTATTCTTCATATCTCATTACAAAAATGCTAACTGCTTTTGAAGATCTTGGCTGTGCTTTTGATACAAAGTTAATTATATGCTTTCTTAATAAGCTGTGAGAGGCCAACAATGCTCTAGTCTTTATGGAAGAAATGCAGATACTGTCTGAAAAACTAGCAGTGAAGCAGTCTTCCAAAAATGTTCAGCACTACAGATTGGTGTTTGTAATAAGCTACTATAATAAAAGATAAACTTCTTTACAGGGTTTAAATCCGCAGTTAGTAAGTGTGCAGTCGAGGATTTGGTCAGCTAAATGAGTAAAGTGGGTATTAAAATTCCTGTTGTGCTTACAGGTCAGTGAGAAACTGCCTGCCTGCCAAGCTCCTTGACTCAGAATTAACATAAAGCAGTTGACTTATAGATTACCTTGCTCAAAGATTGAAGCTAAGGATGAGGTGACTGATGGGAGACTAGACTGGAGTTTTGTGGTGTAAATAGAGAATTTCCGTGTATTGGGAATAACAAGTTCACATTTCCACAGTTCTAGAAGGAAACAGTGGTTCCTTGGACTCGAGTGTGCTTCAGATGGGGTTGGTTGCTGTGTGTACTTCAGAGCATGGGGGCAACAGGGATAACTTAATTTATCAATGAAATTTCCTTAGCAGTTTTCTCCCATCCATTTTCTTTTCTGGGCAGAGGGGTTCAAAGCATTCAGACATCAATCTCCAGTGGTTTTTTTTTTTACACTTGTAAATTGTTCAAAACATGAGGGTTCAGCTTTTGGCCATTTTTTTCTACTGCTTTTTTCTTTGCTTGAGTTCTGATTTTGCTATGAAGATGTAAATGTTATTTGCAGTGGTTGTGGATTTAACCATTTTAATAGAAGTGCTTTAGAGATTAATTAAGCATTGAGACTTTACTGTTGCACAACTTGTGATGGTTTTGTTGAGGATTCTGTATACCAGATTCCTGAAGTTGCTGTAGCATGTCATGTGGGTGCCACTGAGGCTTTCTACCTCTGGCTATACTATGCAGCATCAGCTGTTGGAAGCTTACTAGAAGCATCTGGGGTCTTTAGGCATTTTTCCACTTTCTTTAAAAAAACAAAGTGCCAAGGAAGTTTACCCTATCCAGGTAAAGGACATCTAATCGCAAAAATCTGTGTGGTGCACCTTTTTTTCCCAGGTGAGAGAGCTGCTTTTATGGTATTTACACAAGGCTCCAGAGAGTTCCTTTAAACTGTGGGTTTGTGAGCACAGGGACAAGAGGAGGAGGTTTGTGAAAGATGTCATTTTCTACCCTTCAGTAAAGACAACTGAATTTCAGAGCAGTTAGTGAAATATTTATTTTACTGTATCCTAAATTATGTCACTTTTCATACTAATATAAAGCATGTGATTAACTCTGGTATACAGAAATCCATTGCTTTTACGTCTTGTGTAAATCTCATCTCATGAATGCTTTAGATGAGGCACTCATTTCTGACATGCTTCTTAAAGGTCTCTAGATACAGAATTTGGAAGAATGTCAATTTATAATTAATACTTAAATGTTGAAAATAGCTAAGCTGTAACTTGCAACAGAATGAAGCATGTGGAAAAAAGTAATACACAGTAGAATGAGGTAAACTACTAAATTTAGATCAGCCCTCAAATTTGAGGGCCTAGCCATAGATATAAATTATTACTTAATTTCTTCGACTTTGCGTGAGTATATAATCAGGGTCTCTTGAATATCAGAGTTCTTAACTGATCGTGAGTCTAAGCTTTGTTAATTCTTGAATATGCAGTGGTAGAAATCTTCACTGTTGCCTTTATTGGAATAGGTGAAGGTCAAAACTCCAAACCCAAACCACATCCAGATCCCACCCCAGGCCAAAAATAAAATAAAACAATAATTAAAAATCACAAATCTAATCATGGGCCAAGTAAGTTATGGGCTGAAAAATACATAAAACCCCATCTAGTGAAGACACAAGTTCTTTTTCCTAGAAAGAGTGTATAGAAATATCAAGGTGTCACATTTCAATTATTACTTCTTCAGGTGAAATTTATATTGAATTTGAGAAGAAGCTCTGACTTGAAATGTTGAGTTCTACTGCCTCAAATTGTACGTAGCAAAAATATAAATGGTCTGTTAAGTGCAGTTCCTAATATATTTTTGTCTGGATAGGTATGGGGCTGAGATGCATACTCGGGTGTCTCTTGCTTTATCAGTTACCGCAGAGAAGCTTGACTGTGGAAACTATAAAATTGATTAACCTTCTTCAGTGAGCTTTCTTTATTTGGTACCTTTCCGTATAGGTAGCTGTATCCAAGTGAGAGGGAGAGTTAGCTAGGGAGCAAAATCCTTGGCCAATGCAAATTAATTCCTTTTGCTTTACTACTTGTCCTGCAAATAAAATAGAGAAACTGCCCATTAGTCAGTGGCATTTTACTACGTGTGTCCCTAGCATCTCAAGGAAGTAACGTAAATTCAGCTGGAGCATGGTCTGTGATGTGAATCATGCACAACTGCAATGCTCAGCACCATCATTCATTGAAGGTTATTATCCATGTTTTAATTTAAAACATTATTTCAGCTATGACCGTAAGGACAGGATATTGAATGTAGGTTGGAAATTACCTTTTAAATGAATTTAAAAAAGCTAAAGAAACCATTAAAAATTAACTCAGAGCTGGAAAATAAACATTTGAAAATGCTTTATCTACCTTGTCGTGATGAATAAGTGTTAATTAAAATGGTTCCCTATACCTGTTTGACAACTGCTTTAGTGGTAAAGAAATGTTTCCTAGTGCTGCTGAATCAGTACCTGATCAAGAATGTTTAAAGCAATCACGATTATCTGAACTGAGTTCTAACCATGACATTCATGCTATGTGGTTCTGAAGATCTGAGCATTTAAATTTTCAATGTAATAATCAATGAGGAGAGACAAGATTATTTTTTTGATAACGGTAACCTTTTGCATTTCTTACACAAAACTGTTGAAGGTCAAAGACTTCACTCTTTACTCAAACAATTAGCAGGAAAATCAAGCTCATGTTTTGCTATAGAGGGTATTACCCTTGATCTCAGATCAAAATTTGGCCAGAATTCCTTTCTTGAAGGGCATTAGTCTGCGAATCTGAGTTTATTGGTCTAATGCCATTGTTGGTGGTGTGAATGAATGTGTGCTGGCTATTTTTAAGCTTAGTTAGTCTTAAGGGGTTTAGTTGCATGTCATTTTATTTTGCGTGGAATTGGGCTGACAGCCCAAACGATGACAGTAATGACTTTGGTTCTAAGTGTGTGACGGATTTGTTTGAGGGCAGCTTCTGATGCAAAATGCTAGAGTTGGGAAGCAAACATGGAAATTATGGTCTGAAGCTTAATGTATTTTTACAGATATATATTTATTTATATATTAAGTTCATAGATGTGTGTTAGAAAATAAGTTTCTACTTAGGAAAATTCATAAAATACATAGAACAAATACATATATTGCATAGAACAACAGGAGAAAAAAGTAGGCAAGAGTGGAATTATAGGGAGACTCACAGGAGTCATTAGGGAAGACTAAATTCCTCAGTGGTTATGTGGATTTTGATTACACCATATCACCACCCTGCCCCGATCCCCCTTTTCTGTTTTCTTTTTGAATGACAGTTAACTGTTAGTGTAGCAAGACAGGAAGCTTTTTTTATTTTGCATAATTTGGTTTTAGGCTTTGATCCTTACTTTTTTCCTGTTCTGCATGGAGATAAATCAACTTCTTACGAAGCTCTTGAATTGGGAGCAAGTCTCTTCACCAATATGTGAATTAAGACTTTGAGTCAGGGGTTTTGTATTCCAGGTTAGTGTCTCTAAACTGTTCTTTTCTGGGCCACTTTCTGGTTCTCGCTGAAAATTCAGCAGTGTGGGTTTTTTTTTTATTAAGGCTGCTACTCTCTATGGAAACATTTATTTTCTAGAAGAGCAGCTTGTTGAGAAATTTCTGATATGTTTGCTCTGTTATGAAGTGAGAGGGGTAGGTAGATACTGAGAATACCTAGGAGAAGAAAACAAACCAGAAGGGAAATGAAATTGTGATTAGCTCATAATGAAAACAAATAGAGGAAAGTGGTGTTAGGGAGTTTGAAAGAAATGCATCTAAAGAAAACATAGCGAAAATACGATGTTCAAGTGGCAGATGAGGTATTTGAAAAGCTGGGCTGATGAATTGAGGTTGTAAATCTTGAAAGGGAGGAGTTATTTTACCCAGATCTGCAAAGAAGGTGCAAGTGGTTGGGATAAAAGAAATACAAAAACATAGAAAAGGCTCTTGGCAGATAGTGCTGGCTGGTTTTCTGCATTGCGAAAGAATATTGCCTCTTGGCTTTTGTTTTTTGGACAATGCTGCAGTGGGACCTGCATAGCTGAAAGAGTCTCTTCTTGAATCTCATTTGTGTTCGGTGGCAGAAATCTCTTCCTCTCCTCTGATTGCCTGTGCTCAGTGGATTTCAGGGGCTCTTTTACTTAATGTTTGTAAATTTCACAGAGACGTGACTGAATTGGTTGGAACTGAATAAATTATGAAATCCTAATGACTCCTGAGAGAGCAGGTTGCATTACCAGCTTGCTTGTGTCCACAGCAGAAGGCCACAGTCGCCTTTGGCAGGTCCACCAGAAATTATCCATCATCTTACCCTAGAGGGTGGCTCCTATGGGTTTTTGTTGAGAAGGAATGAGTGAATTGGCCAGAGTCACTCTCCAAATTTTTTTCAGTGTGACATTTTCTGACTTAAACAGATTTAAAAAGCAAACCAAGTAACATTTAGTAGAATAAATGTACATACTTGAAGGATAAGTAGCAGTTCCATAGTGATTTCGGTGCAATTCCCAGAAGGGGAATCTGTAAAATAAAAATAAAAGCCAACATGAATTCCCACAGACTGTTTAATTTGGGAGATGGTGAGTAGTTTTCAGTCAAGTGAATGGATGGCACCCGCTGTTTGCCAGTTGTGCTGAGGCTGCAGTGGCAGAATATGCATTGTCTTGGCAAGGGAAAAGTTTTATTGTTTAATTCTGTCTTACCCCTTTTTATCCATATCCATAAAGAACAAGATGAAAGTAGAAGAGAATAGAGGCATTTCTACTGCATCGCCAAGAAGCAGGTGTCCCTACTCAGTTATTTATAGACCACAAGGATGCATATCATGGAAATGGGCTGTGAATGGCCAGTTACCCATCTGTTTTATCTGTTGGGTATCATTACTGATTGTGTGGAAACTGTCTTATTTTAGCTGCTGAAAATTGGGGTTCTGAACAAACTGATATATGGCTGACTTTGTTTCTGCTATCCTGTTAGCCTTGGAAATTAGTCATACATGATTTAGGTTTTAAACAAAAAAAAAGGCTCTTATTGTAGACCTTTTCTCATTCCTGCTGAGCAGAGATTTCTAGCTAGCCTTGAACGCAACATTCTAGCTTGTAGCTATTTAGTACAACTGGTTTACTAGCTGATTTCACCTGTTTCTTCATTATAGGTCTGCTGGTTTCCGTGTTTGCTTGTTGTCCCTTTCTGTTTCAGACACTTGGCTGAAAGAAATGTCAATACCCACATTCCAATACTTCCCCTCCCCGCGACTAAGCCTGCATCCCAGAATTGTGGCTGTCACTGAGAATATGTAAGCTCTGAATTCTAGCTTGGAAATATCCTGTTTCTTAAGATCTAGGTCAGAAGCCAATTCAAATGTAATAATTTATAATAATGAAACTAGGGCAAAACAAAAAATAAATGCAGATTTTCAAGTATGGAGAGAGGGGACTAATCCATTACAAACAAAATAGCCATCACCTCAAGAGCTGAGAGAACTGCTCTTTACCACATGAAGCTGTACAGACTCACTCAAGCAGTTTTTCTTTAGTAACCATTGTTAGTCCCTTGTTGCTTAGTCTTTCCCTTTCAATTTGTGGAGAACGGTGACATCTACAAATATTGCTGTAGCTTTCAAGGGACAAAAATGAACTTGTCAAAGAGACACCATCTGACCTCCTTTAATGCACAGTGGTCTACACTATGAACAGTGAAAATTTGCTCATTGGTAGATTAATTTCTTGTGATTATGCATTAAAACGGGTAAATATTTTTAAATGTGTTGCCAGTATCCATGATAATGTTATAAATAAACCAATCCTGTGCCCTGTCAGAAATAAGATTATTACATCTTGGAGTTGCTAATATTATCAGGTCTATATTTAAAGTATAGCTATTCTGGGTAAAAGAAAATGTTGAAGACTTTCTTTTCACTTTGCATACTTGTTTAAAAATTTTAACTTGTAACAATGATGTTGCTTCTGTTGCTCTGAAGTTATAACATAGACCTTGTCTTCTATTGAAATTTTGTACAAATAATGCATTCCCTCTATGGGAGATGAGATCTGTCATATTAATTTGAATTGAATTTATTGGGGAATATTTTTATAATTTAAAGTGTAAGTTCCTTCTATGACTAATACATATCTATGTGCAATTTTGTTTATTTATCCTCTCTGATATCAGAGGCAGTGTTCATAGAGCATGTAATGGGTTAATATTCCCAAAAATGCCCTGGTGGAGAAAGACTTATTTAATAGTCAGCGCATAAAAAGGTTACCCTCCCAGGGAGTAAGGTTGTAAGGTAGATATGGTGGTATACATCTAGTGGTTAACAGCAACTAATCCTCTCTCTGTTCTGCTCAAAATACTTCATGAGGAAGGCAGAGGAGCCTTCACTGAAGGCACTGAGATCCTACAGGACCAGCTGTTCTTTTGAGGGGTCAGGACAGATAAAGGGGCACACAAAATGGAAAGTTTCTAATGTGTTCTACTTTTGAGTAGAACTGGGCTGTATTTTTCTGGCCGCTTATTTATTCAGTAGAAAATACAGATTTGGGTCAGCCAAATGTATGATATCACAATGTAATCCTATTGAATTTGTCCAGTTGTTACAGAAATCATTTTCACCTGGTCTTTTTGAAACAATGTTATCTTGCTTACATATCCGTTTAAAAGGTTAATATCCCAGCATTTCCCTCAAAGTTTCAATTTAAAGTGAACAAAATTGTTTTGCTGTCTTGGATTAATCAGTGAACTGAAAATATCCTTCATTCACACAGCAATATTTATGATGTTTCTGTTGGAGGAAGCTACAAACAATTCAAAGCTTCAAAGTAAATCTGCTTTAATGTGTTTAGAAAACATGTGAGATATTCCTTGATGGGAAACAGAACACTTCTATATTATTATGTAATATTATGTAAAGATAAAGGAGCTGAGGAAAAAAGAGATTAAATGACTCATCACCAAGAAAGCTGCTGGAAAAACATTTGCTCCTTTTCTTTATCCAAGAGTCCTGTGCATAACCATATTAAGAGACTGTGAGATGCTGAAATACAACAAGTGGGGGACATATCTCTAGTTAGAGGAAAATCCCACATATTACACTTTCTCTTTCATCCTGACTTTTGCATAGAGATCACTTAGCTTCTGTGGGCCATAATTTTTTACAGTTTTTGCAAAGGCAATATAGATTTGGCTCACAATGATTACACATACAGAAATGCTAGTATGCTGGGAAAAGAAGGATGTGATGTGGAAGGGTTAAGATCTGTAGGCAGGTTATGTTCCTGGCTGTGCTGCAGTGTCTCTTTCCCTTCTATTTAGTGCCTTTTCACCCATTTAAAGAGATGGAAATAGTTGGGACTGAGGTACAAACTCAAACCCATTGAAGTGAATCCATGGTCCCAGTGCTGAAGCAGTGGGAAGAATGTTGGGATAAAAGTGGTTGGTAAACCATTCTTCTGTCTGTCCTGGCATACAAAGTAGACAGAGTTGGTTCTTCATAAGTGATGATACTAACACTTCTCAAAGTTGTGAATTATTTGAAGCTGGTACTTCAGTGAAGCCCAGCTTGCTTTGGCTATACCTTAGGTTCCCTTTCAAAGTCTTTCTTTAAAATCTTACAAAGGAAAAAACACCTGAATTTAAAACTTATATAGTAGAATGTAAGTATAAATTCAGTTATAACTTGGGAATGGCAGCCAAAACCTGAATAATCTGATCTGACCTCTGTGTGTATGTAGAGGACGGAAGAGGGGTACAAAGAGAGTGGTATCTGCTTTCTGTCCTTTGTTGTTTGGGTTTTTTTTTCCCCTCCAGACATTTCCAGGCAGGGTATGGCAGCAATGTAGCTGTAAACTTTTAAAGGGAAAGAAGCTACGGTTCCACTTACAAACTTGGCATGCTCTTAAATAGATGACCAGGGTTGGACTATATGCCCACAGCCTTCACAAGCTGATTAGAAGAACATCAGGAGAAATAAAGCAATCCCAGTGCTGCATTTGACAAAGCAAAAAAGGTCAAATCTCCAGGCAGTGAACTGAGATGTTGGTATCTATTCAGAAAGGTTTTGAGACTGTGTTTTTTACCAGGGTCAGGGAAGAAAGAAACATCACCTGTAATTTGTTTTGTTTGTGTATATACTCCAGAGTACTTGAAGGCACTTCACGTGCACACATGCTGTGACTGCATGCTTGTTATGTTTTATAAATGTTCCCATGCTCCAAGCAGATTAGTCTGGTGAAGACCTAAATAAGTGGATCTCTTCAATGCTAGCTATGCTTTTGCTATTTGTTGTGACCATCTCTGAAGAGTTAAATGTGCTATTCTTAGCTCTATCTGTTTCGTTGCTTGCTTGTTTCACCTCTGATGCAATGCAGTGCTGGAACTGCAATGCATTGTCAGTTTACATCACATTACACCAGTAACAATTTTTAAATCAGCACAAGGTTACATGATTTGTTTTCCTTTCCTGTGGTTAGATGCCTACTAAGTAATCAGGGTTGCATGCTAATGACTCAAGAGTAGTTACAGATCATACCTTGACAAAGTAATTTGATGTGGACAGTATGTGGATAGCTTCTCAAAGAGATTTTATGTAAACAATATAAATATAGCTATGCACTGGAAAACTTCAACCCAGTTTTGAATGTAGTTTCCATGCAGAAGCAAACTAAAATAACTTGCTTATGCTGAATGCTACCTTTGGGCTGTTTCATGCAGGATAGACTTTATTTTGCAAAACGATGCGGTTGACTAGAATCAACTGTTTTACTTGGTGTTCTGTCCAACTGATACTCCGCAAATAGTACAGACTGGGGGAATTCTTCCACATAGTGGCTAGAATTTTGCTTTGAGAGCAAATATGCCCCAATCATATGGGCACCCAGTCTTAGAGTGGTGAGACACTGGAGCAGGTTGCCCAGAGAGGTGGTGGACGCCCTGTCCCTGGAAGTATTCAAGGGCAGGTTGGATGGGGCTTAGAGTAACCTGGTCTAGTGCAAGGTGTAGCGCCCTGTGGCAAGGGGGTTGGAACTAGGTGATCTTCAAGGTTCTTTCCAACTCTAACCATTCTATGACATGTTTGGTATCATTCTGGACTTGACTTTTTGGACAGTTGGACAGAATCACAGAGAAATTTTTCCTTAGCTTGTGCAACAGGAATTATAATGAAGTGTCCAACCAAGAAGCTTTATGGACTAGTGTTCCAGATCTAACTGAGCCAACTGCAGTACAGTTGCAGGCCTGGATTTTAAACCTAGTCTGAGACAATTTTAAGCATTTGGTTTGAGCACAGTTTATTTCAATACATCATTTCACTGCTGCCTGCAAAAGTGTAAGAAACTTGAAGACTGGCATTCACACCACACGGGAACAGAGGAGTTCTCACTGGGTGGAATTAGTACCAATGATTCTACAAGCACCCTGAATGGTACACAGTTTTAACAAGCTTAGTCATTCTTCTGCTGCACTTGGAAGGCATGGTAACTGCTGAAATAGCTGTTTTCATGTTCTAAGTTTACCTTTCCTATAGAACAATGTGCAGCATGCAGTTGCTTTGTCTTATGCAAGACTGCTGTACTCTGGTGACATGCAGCATTTTTTAGGTAATTGCTATTCAAGACATTGTATGGAGTTCCTTTTTGTCCCCTTGAGTAGTTCTAATGTCCTTTGACTTTTAGACCATCTTTCCACCCATTTTAGGGAGTGGATTACATCCTGCTGTTTGTTTCCTTTTCTCAGAGGGCGGTTGAACACTGGAATGCTGTTCAGCTTGATAAGAGTAGTCATAGTGGAATTTTGGGTTTTAGCCAGAGCTTTAACTATTCAGAAGCCCTTGTGAATGAAGTGAAGTGTCATATACTCAGAATAATTTAAGAGAAGCATTTTATACAGTGATGTACTTGATACTAAAAATAGACAAGATTTCATGTACTTAGATTAACAATCTCATGCTCCAAAGGTGGCACATACACAGTCTGTTTCAGTCTGCATGTGCTTCTTGAAGATGAGATGCGGTGGGCTCTCAGCATTCTCTGTAGTCACTAGAATGCATCTTTGTGTGACTCTTGTTAGTGTGTTTGTTTAGCTGCAGCAGGGCATGGTTTGTTGAGATATGGCTATATAGGCTGCATCTCGGGACAAGTGAACAACTTGTCGGGTTGGACCTTATTTTAATTGGTAAATCAGATTATTATGGCCCATAGCCCTTTTCTACAGGAACACACAAAATAATCTGAATATAAGAAATATAAGGGAAACAACTTCTTTCTGCAGCAATCCCCTCGGTGCAGTTTCTCAGTAGAATACCTACTGGATTTATAGAGGATTGATCACTCGCCCTTTAGAGAAGAAATTATTGATTATCTTTTTAAGTCTTTCTTTTAGAAATTGAGTGATTCGTACTATAATGTTTATAAGTTCAGTTAGAATTTTGACTTAATGCTCCCTCCTATCATAAGCTAGTGTCTTTTATAGATCTATATATAAAATCAAAGGTTCTGGATCTGTGCTGATTTGTCAGATCAAGTGTGTTATTAAATGAACTTATTTGGAAAACAGTCTGAATGAGAAAATACTATTCACTTATCCTTAGAAATTGAGGTTCATTCCTCCCCATGCTCTTTTCTCTCAGCAGTCTAAGTGCCTTAATTGTTAATCTTGAGATAAGGTTTAACTCAGCAGTTAATTGAACTTCAGGGAGCAAAATACTTTTGTTTACAAAAGTGCTATTATACCTCTGAAAGCAATGGACCTGCTGCTGCTCCACTGCATTGAGTTAACAATTTGCAGACAAAACATATGATGAAATCAAGGTAAGAAGCAGATTATCTCAAAGCTTATAAGAAGAAAGAGATATAAAAGCTTAATATGTGTTGAAAGTACCAAACCTTCATGGACCTATTATGATTGGTTGAAGAAAAGAAAATTTGGGAAAATTATTCAGCAATCTTGCCTGATGTGATATATTTACAATATATACGTTGTACTGTGTGTGTGAAAAGACATATTTTGAAATAGTAAATGTATAGCAGTTTTGTATATGGATTATTTAGGTGTTTTCTTAGGGAATCAAAAGTTTCTGTCTTTTAAGAAGATAGCTGAGTGTTGGGCTTTTCTTTTTTCCTCAGAATATGCACCACTAAGATTCTAGGAGGACATCTCTTTTGGGTCAAAACTGTACATTCTTCTCAAAGGGGAAAAATGGGTTTTCTGTCTAATTTCTTATTAAATTATACAGTAATTATTGGTGTTCTGTATTGTCATATACACTGCTCTGTTTTGTGATTATTTTTTTTTCAAACTGACCCCAGACTTGAAAAAAGGAGTTGTAATAGAAGGCAAACCTGTCTCTTACCTTGCTGTGGGAAGGTGACTTACTGTGCAAAGATAGTCAGATGGTCTTCAGGTTCTCATTACTTCTCTTAAATAATGTACTTGCTAATAAGTTGTGTGGAGGAATGTGTGGAAGGCTGTAATTTTTTTTTAATTTGAAGCTAAATTTGGTTATCCTTCTACAGACACACAAATGACAATGCTCACTTTTGTAGAGTAACTAAGATCTAGGATCTAATGTTCCTCTGAAGAACAAGAAACTGGAGAGAGTGTGCAGGCTTGAGCCCCCACTTCAGTGTGGCAATAAGTGACAGTGGTTTGAAGTTACAGTGCAAGATATTAGTGAGAATGTTTATTACACTTCTGTATTTATTTGGCATAATCTAAATAAATTGAAACTCAGTGAGGCAGCTGATGATGGAGGGAGGGGTGAAAGTGTATCACTTGGAATGGTAGTAGGTAAAAATCAGGATGATTGGTTTACATTAGAAAGCATATCAAAACAGTCTGCTCCCTGGTACCTTTGAACTTGTTTTAGTCACTGATATTAAAAACTTCTGTTCTGGAAAGTCTTTCTCTCCATCCTCCTATACTCTCTTCAATAACGCTGCTCTTGTTAGTACTATCTTTAACTTTCTGAGTGCCTGTGTAATTGATGGTGATGACGTTTTAATGACACTAGATCTAGAGCAACTGGCTGTTGCCAAACATCAAAGCTCTCAGGATTGTCAACATCAGGAAATTATGTCAACTCCGAGCATGTTTCAAATGCCATAATGTTAGCAAGAGCAAAGCAACTCTAGTAAGTGAAACAGATGTTCTAGATAAGCTAAGATGAACATCTGTAAATCTGTCCCTATGCATGAATACAGGCTGATGGCTAGTGGAGCTGATGAAGGTTTGAAAGTGGTAAAAGACACCAAACAAACATTTGTAAATGAAAGGAAGACATTTTCATAATAATGAAGGATTAAAATTAATTGCTTAAACCCACTCCATGCCCCCTATTTAAAAACTGAGCCAACTCCTACTTCAGAGCATTAAGATGTCCCTATCCCATCCCCCACATGGGGTTACAGAGGAAAAATTCTCCCCATCAACTTTATAATTGACTCCTGGAGTAAACAGCCAGTCTAGGAATTAGTGTTATTAGAGATTGTTTTGTTCAACTGGAGTAAAAATGAAGGCTGGAAAATCTGCAAAGACTAAACACACAGTCTATTTTTCATTTTGGTTTTGAACCTTGAAGTGTTTGTCTAGGATGAACAGCTCTTACACCTGCATTCAAAGATGAATGTTGATAACCAGTGAAGATGAAAAGTCAATTGGTAAAAAATATGATGTTTAAAGTTTTTCAGACTTGCATCAAGGAGAACTGGGAACCATGAAATAAACCTGTGATGGAGTAGGACAACAGTGAGATCAGTGAGGTCAAGCAGTTACTACTTTGATACTTGTATAGGAGTGAATATAAACCCAATGTGTTTTTAAATTTCTAACTTAAAGAATATAGCTGTTTTATATTATCTTTAATTTGGTATACTCTGGAAGCACATACTGTTTCTCCTGCAAATACTCACATATTCTGTGGCATTTGATAAACACAACAAAGTAAATACAGATGGAGTAGCTCATGAACCCTTGCCCAGTGTTCTGTACCTTGGAAGAGCTCATTGTTTCCCACTTAGCAAGAAGGTCTAAGAAGAAAGTCTTACCTTTTGGTTATCATTTTCCAGCATTTTAGCTTTCTGGCTAAAATCAAGAAAGCAAGAAATCTGTCTGATTTTTGCAGATGAAAGATAAGATCTGGCAGGCTTAAACTAGAAAAATATTCTTGCTCCTACATATATCACAGTTATTTTGGAATCTGTGTTACAGAAAGGGCTGGTGGGAACAGAAATAGTTGTGTGAAAGTAGATTGCATACAACTGTCTGCCAAGTGAGATTCCAGTTAATTGGCTTATAACAATTAAGTGATTGTATATTAATTCCAGAAAGCAGGTCTGGGACCAATTTTTTTTCAATAGGTTGGTGAAATACCTTCAGATGTTTATACTTGTCTAGATGATTCCGCATATGTAATTGTTGCCTAAAAATTCCCAACCCTGCATGTATTTTAATGTGATTGAATGTGTGCACAGTATATAGATTGTGAGGTAAAACAAACCTGAGGATACAATTTAAAATATATACTTAAGCATATACCTGAGTCTATCTTATGAGTTTAAAAAGAGGTTTAATACTTGTTGATACATTAGTGCTATTGTTTAGCAGATGGTATTTCAGAGTAGTTGAGCTCAATTGAAAGAATGTCAGTAATGTAAGCAAAGATTTAAGTCATATCCATTTAAGTTGCTATAATGAGGTCATGATCATGAAGTCATTCCAGTAAATCATAGCTTCTTATTTGGAAAAAGCTACTTCTTGTTTTGCTTTCAGTTTCATAGAATCATAGAATGGTTCAGGTTGGAAGGGACCTTGAAGATTATCTAGTTCCAACCCCCCTGCCATGGACAGGGACACCTCCCACTAGACCAGGTTGCTCAAAGCCCCATACAGCCTGGCCTTAAACACCTCCAGAGATGGAGCTTCCACAACTTCTCTGGGCAACATGTCCCAGTGCCTCACCACCCTCAGAGTGAAAAACTTCTTCATAATATCTAATCTAAATCTACCGTCTTCCAGTTTGAAGCCATTCCCCCTCATCCTATCTGTATTTCTTAATGACTATCATAATGAAGTTTAGCAGAAAGCATGCACCCATGTGTATTTTAAATATAAAATGCATATGGGTGCCTCTGTTCAAATATGAAAACAACAGAAATCTGTAAACAGAACTGTCTTGAATGCTGAACCATCTTGGAAAGATCAGATTGGAGCAATATTGCAAGCCATGTCTGCAGTCAGCAGTATCCTTGCCTGGTGTAACTGAGGCTCCCAAGTACAGGATTCACATTAATCTCAACCTCTGAACTTGACTTCCTTTTCAAAGCAACATAGAACTGTATTGTGTGATACCTGGAGAACTAGGAGTTTCCCATCTCCAGTCAAGTGTTTAAAGAAATAGTGTGACCTTTGAAGTTTAGAAGTAATGATGTGTAAAAGCTAGAAATGAGCCTATACAGTCCTTGACCTCTCTTTGCAGAATTCATACAGGAATGAATTATTTTCTTTTGTCCCCTTAGGGCAGGAGAGGAGGAAAGAATAGAATTGTCAACAGTAACTTTTCTGGGAAAAGGCCTCTTTAAACCTGTAATTGTTGACAGTACAGAAACAACCACAAGCAAAAGCTTTTTCTCCTCCTAAGGGCTAATTCCATATGAGTTACCTTGAAGGCAGGCGAGAGAGCAGACAATTCCTGTATTTCATAGAATCATACAATCGTCTAGGTTGGAAGGGACCTTGAAGATCTCAACAAAACCAACCATCAACCTAACACTGCCAAAACCACCACTAAACCGCATCCCTAAGCACCGCGTCTACCCATCTTTTAAGTACCTTTAGGGATGGTGACTCCACCACTTGCAACCTGAAAAAATTCCTTGAATCCTTCCTTCTTCCATCCAACTTGACCTCCTCTGCTGTAAGAAGCATAAGTCAGTTCTTTCAGGTTTAAGAGCTACTGTCAGTCAGACAAAAGTTTAGGGGTAGGTGAAATAGCATTTGCTTTTCTTGGGGGGAGATTCCAGAACTGTAGGAATAATTGATTTGGATATCAGTTCCCAGAAATGTGATCATCTGGGTAAGCTAAGCCTGCATTTTAGGTAGGAGGCAAGTGTGTTCTAATATGTTATTTTATTTAAAGCCCCTCTTTCTTATTTGTTGTTCCCACCGGTGAGATTAAGCCATGCAGTGTTTGAAAATGCAATAGAATGAAACCAATTAGATCTACTAATAATCACAGTTGGTGTAGAGAGCACTGCAGCCCAGAATTCTCCTTGGTCAGGGAAAAGGAAAAGGCTTTGTTTTATAGGAAGCAAGGAAAGGGGTTACTTAGATTGGAGCAAGAGCAGGCTAAATGCAAAACCTAGAAGAGTCATGACAGTTGCACTTTAAGGAAAACTAATATTCAAGTGGCTCAATAGCATTCCTGTGTATGAACAAAAGCCACATAACATGTATGGCAGAATTAGGTAACAGAAGGCTCTGACTCATTATGTGGAACTGTACTTTAAATCCAATGGGGATTTTTCTATTTTGGTTCTATTCCTACTGTCTCAGATGTCTCATAAGCCTTTAGCACCTAGTTTTAATAGAGCTAGTGCCTACAATTGAGAAATGAGTTAGATGCAAGGAGCAAACTACTACTGATCTTGAAAATATCTTCTGGCTAGAGCTGAGGTAACTTTATGTTGATAGGAAGCTTCCATCGACCTTTACTAAACTTGATTTTCTGGATTTAGAAAAGTCTCAGCTCCCTAAGCAAAAAAATTGCTTAGTGAAGCACTGAGAAGCAGATGCAGTGTAGGCATCATGGTGCTTCCCACTCAGTACAGCTTTCTTTTAGCAACAAGTACCACCAATGAACAATGTGTGAGAGGTCGCTGCTGTCTCTTACCAGTCATAAGTAGTAATTTTCTTTTGTATTGAATCAAATTTTGAGTGAAATAAGTTCAGAATATTCCATGGAAGTTTATTTTACAAGTAATACTAATATTGGTAAGACTAGTAGCTCACCTGTCTTCAAGATTCATAAGGTATTTCTCTGATTAATATTTTCAAAGCTAACAAGTCTGTCCAGCCCCTTGAATACCTAATACTTATTCAAGGGACTAGGCTTTAGAACCATTTGTTTCCTCAAAAGACCAGAATGATGATAATCTCTGACTTAAAATAGATTTTTGGTAAAACTTTTGAAAATATACATTAGCTACATACAGAGGGCCTTTTTTTAGGTATATAAAATGTAGACCATTGCAAATGTGGAGACACTGAGAATGTTCCATGTGAGGCAAGAGCAAAACTACTCCTGTCATTATACACTTCAAGAATCTGAGCATCCTTTAGATAGACTAACACAAAGTAGTAACTACTTGGCTGGGAGGCCTATTATGCTGTCCAGAAATAGATACGGAAGAGACAGATTTGTATGGTTCAGGGGGTTAGTGAAAAGAAGACATGAAATAGTATTTTAAAAAACTCTGATTCATAAAGGGTTGTCACTTTTACTGAATTCAGTGAGGATTAGGAGATCATATTTTGGCCCTAAATAAATAATAGCAGTTTTTGACTGCTTCTCTACTGTTCTAGGTATTAATGAACAAGCTGTACTGGCTATGCAGGAGTCAGGTGTTTTCTTGGGTGTTCCTAGAAGGTTTTATTAGAGATATACTGATATTTCACAATTTCTGTGGGGAGAGAGCAGAAAGGGGAGATGAGAAGCAGTCTTAAATTAGGTATTTACACCTGATTTGATTCCCTGAAGCCCAGACCTTGTGCAGGCTGTTGGATGTGTAATGGGATTGTTACTGACACAGTCTTCACAGGACTGCATTGCTGTGACACAGATTTTTTTGTTAATAGAACAACTTTAATTAAAAAGTACAGAGTTCATCGTGAAATTCTGACTTGACCCTCAGACTTAGATTTGACTAATTCAGTGATTTCCCAGAGAAGGAGAATTCATCTTGGAAACTGCATAGCACAGTTTGGAAATAAAGCTAAAGATTAATTTGATGTGGAAAATTGATTACAAAAGAGGCAAAGACACAATCCTGGTGAATCTTAAATAACTCTGATCGGAGGTGAGGTGGGAAGGAGGAACTCCGGCTGTACTGTCTCTGGGGTGTTCCTTCCCTGCTGGGGGTTGTTTGCAGAGAAGCTGAAGTGCCGTAACAGCCTCGAGCTCCATTCGCTGATGTTGCCTCCTTTTTGTCTGTGGCAGCCAGCTCATGTCCTTTGCAAAACTGAGAGTAGCTTAAGGCCATCATTTCATGCATGACTTGGTAAATTGTGCAAGAAAGGACACTGCCAAATGAGGAGCGAAGCCAGTTTTCAATAAGAGGGCCATCTGTGACCAAATGTTTTAGCAAGTTTGGAAACAATTGAGTTCTTTCCCATTTTTACTTCGGGTTCGTTTAGCACGTATGTAACTTTGCTGCCCCCCAAGAGTAAGCTTATGTTACTGTATCCTTGTTTGCTATGCATTAAATTTTTATTGAGTCAGGTGGTTTCATTTCAGACTTGATCAGTGTGGTACTGAAATATGACTTTGCATCAATGTTGCTTTTGATTCTTGCTCGAGAGTTTTCTCTGGGTGGACAAATTCAGATATTTGTGGCAGATAAGATAAATGCATGTAAATGTATTGTTACTGGTTACAGCAATATTCTGTAAATGTAAAAGGAGTTTATTGCTGGAACCAGAAACACTTTTAAAGTTGGAATTATTTCTAAGTAAGCCACTGTCCCTTAACCTAGCCAGTTACCTGTAATCTTTTGCTACCATTTTGTTTCAGAAAATATGAGGTCTTGTATAATGTTTTTTCCAAGTAGCAAGGATTACTGCGTAGATCTGCAGTTTGCTTTAGAGTTCTCTTGAATCATGGCTTAAACTTTTGCAACGAAGACTACCTCTATTGAAAATACAGTGGCAATAATTAGATATCTAATGTGTTGCAATATTTTTCTTGGCTAAATTTATTGTCATTGCATGAGAACAAGTTATTTTAAAAAAGGGTGATTGTACTTACCTTACTTAATGCTGTTCTTTCTAAGAGAAAGAGGAAAATGATGGAGTTGTTTTCCTGAATCTGAGGGTTAAATCTGGCTTTTAATTTAGTTGTCTAATGTGTCTGAGATCTGTCATTTTACACCTGGTAAAGTAAAGCAAATGGAGAGACAGTAACAGACCCAGTGTCACTAATGAGTTGGCAACAGACAAATGTGCCTTGTACCACCCCATTAGAGCCTCTGCCTCTCTTGCCTCCTTCAGAAACATTTCTTGTACCTGATAGCTTGGCTGCTTGTTTCTGTTGACAAGTGTACTCTGCAATGGGTAATTTTTAGAAAAGGGAAACCTTTTTGTAATTTAATGTTCCTTTGGAAGGGACTGAGTAAGAAGAAAGTTTCTGACCTTTAAATACAGGTTTATGTAGCAGGCAGGAGGTAGGGAAACCCCAGCTGGAAAATATCCTCAGAAAGGCAGGGTTCCAAACTTCTTGAAGTTATGGTGTAGCTTCTTTTACATAAGTGCACAGCTGTTTGTGTCGAGAAGGCAATCACTTATGTATCAATCCATCTGCCTTTCAGAATGAATGTTCTCTATGAAAATACTGAATTTGTAACTTAATATCCCAAGTGCAGGGATGTTAGTGTTTGTTACACTGCTTTTGAAGTAAGTGTTCCCTTTTTGCACACAAATTACAAGGGTAAGTTAAAGGCAGTTAAATCCAATTTTTGTTTTCTTGTTTCTGCTGAGTGAAGTTGATTTCTTACCATGTCTGCAGCTCTTCTCTTTAAACTTAAATTAAACTGCAAATATACCTAGAAATGGACTACGGATGTCTATTAAAATAGCAGACTAATTTTGCAGCATTTGTTCAACTCTGTAGGCAGTAATCTGCTTGAATTCGGTGAGGCTTTTGGGAAGGCTGCATGTGTACTGCCAAGATTGGTCCCAATGTGTTTGGGCGAACTTTTAATATGTTTTATTTTAATTCTAATTTGTACATCAATTTGGAGTAAGTTTTAATGTGATATTTCACAAATTTTTTAGTAATTGAGGAAAAATATTTTAAATAATGCTAAAGTATGTCTAAATTTAGATTAATGAAAATCGTATAGCTCTGCTGAAGTTGGAAAACTTGTCTATTTCTTGTATTAGTCTTTCAAACCATTAAATTCAGTCAATGTATTTTGCACAGCATGTTGTATACTAAGTATTTTCCAAGGACACCATGTCACTTCTAATATTTTAAATATGTGTTAAGGTTAGAGCCACATTTTTTCAACATTGTGAGTTTCACTTGTATTTGAGGGTCTTGAATCCCTGTTTTTGCTGCTGTTTCAATAAACCTACTGAATGATAACACTGAAATAACCCTTACACAAGGATGGAGGTGCAACCTCATCTCCAGTAACCGTGACAAACATTGCTGTAGCATTTACAGGAGAAGAGTGTGCATTGAGGGTGAAATGCAAAAATGCCTTAAAACCTCAAACTTAAAAAAAAAAAAAAGGCACAGTTGTAGCTGCTTAATTGCTTTGCTTAGGAAGACTAATGCAATGTCTAAGGAAGTAATCTCTAAATAAGTTAGGAGATGAGATCTTTCAAAGGAGGAAAAAAAAAAGGTATAGACCTATTGGGGAATTTTATGAAGAGACTGTCAAGAGCAGTAAAGCTGATGCATTGTTAAATGTCTTTGGGAGCAAGTTCTCAGTATTCTGTCTCTTAATGTGGTGAAAGCAAACTTCACTGAGTGGAGACTTGGCATTATCCTATTTGAACCCAGAAGTTTCCTCTGGCATGGGTGCCTCTGCCTGTCAAAATGTGTGAATTGGCCTTACTCTGAAGTATTCAGTGTAGAAATACATATGATTGTAAAGGATGGAGCAGAAACGAGGACATTGCCTATGTGGTAGCTAGCTGGTATATTCATTCGTGCAAAAACAAATAAGTTGTGGCATCTGGAGCAGGATGGTGGAAAAGGGAAAGCAATGGGGCAAGGGAGGAGGTGTGGGAGTGTGTGGTGCAGGAAGGTGGTGGTGGTGTGGGGTCAGGGCAAGGAGGAAGGAGTTGCTCAACAGCAAGGTGGGTCTGACACCAGGGCTGTGCCAGATGAGTGGGAGATGGAGAAACGGGCACAATGCTTTGAAATGCAGTGGGGATGCCCAGATGGAGCCAACTTCTACAGAGCATTTTTGTGATATTTGGCTGCGGTCTGGAGCTTTTAGGGCTGCTTTTAGTGTGGAAGCTGCTGCTCCGCATTTGTTCCCCTGAGCCCATGGCAGGGACTTGTGGCTGTGACAGCCCCTGCACCAAGGGAAAGGAGAACACGCTGGGGTTTCCTGGGCTACCAACCTTTCGCTGGGGCTGTTAACGTGGGAAGAGTGCTCAAGTTTGCCGCTCTTCTGCCCCAAACCTGGTGTTTTCACTGTTCCCCCAGATCTGACACCCCCTCCCCCGATTGCCTGGGTCTGACTCATTCGCTGGTGCTTGTGGAAGCAGAACGGGGCGGGGGGAGCCTTCAAAGTAGCCGCGATTGGTCTCGGTTTGACAAGGCGCCCGTGAGCTTCGCCCCTGCAAGGGCGGCGGTGCCGGGGGCGGCGGAGCCGAGCGGGCGGGCGCTGCCAGTCCCCGCAGCGGCGCGAAGGCGGCCCCCGCGCGGCCGCCGCCGGGTGGATCCCGCCGCACCTTCGGCAGCCGGCGCTGCCGGTCCCCGCCGCTTCCAGGAAGCTGAGAGAGCGCGGGGAGAGCTGAGAGTCCTGGGGAACTGCTGCAGCAATATTGCAATTGCCCTTTAAACAGGAGGAAAAAAAGAAAAAAAAAAATGAAGACGCTTAAATGCCTCCTGCCAAAAGTAGAGAGCAAATCTCAGTTGCGATGGCTCTGCTAAAACTTGATCATGCGGGATTTCAAGCGATAAAGAGCTGCCGGGCTTGTATTTACTGCGGTGGGAACAAGTTGCAGGATGAAATCCAGGCACTAAGGGACCTATTTTCCACTTCGTTGTTTGCAAAGGAATCTACTGAAATGACTTTGAGGATCTTTAAACTGGAACTATGTGGAGGGAGAATGCAGTAAGTATCGCCTTCCTGGCGGGCGCGCAGTAGTTGGGCAGGGGCCGGCAGCCCCGGCGCGGCGCAGGGACGCCCGCGTTACCGGCTCCGGCCGTTCGGTGCTTGGCTCTTAGTTCCTAGTCGGCACCGAGGAGCAGGTAGGGAATGCCGCCCGGCTCTGCCTGGCGCGCCGCCGTCCTACATTTAACTGGGCTTGCTTGAAGAAGTGTATTTACTGCAAATAGTGAATGAAAAATCAAAGCAATCCGAGCTTTTCGTGGAGGATCTGCTAGAGTGTGTCTCCCTGGGTTTGTTTTTGATAAATTGAGAATGAATCTGTTCTGTTACAAGATCAAAAAGAGCTTTATCCCACACCGATTTAGCTGTTTTCCAGATTATGCTTGTTCTGAACCTGTCAGGAAAACTCCTGCCCTTGATCATGTGAATTAGTTTGCTTCTACCTGCTCTTTCCAGGTCGGATGTCTCTTCCCTTAGAGCTCAAACCCGTGCGTTTCTCTTGGAAGCAAACGAGCAGTCGGGAGCCCGGGCTTTTCCTGACCTGGATAGGATGAGGGACATTTCCCGGCCGGCTGCGGGCTCACGGGCGCTGCTGTTAGGAAAGAGCTTAAATTTATTTCTCAGTGAAGGTGGGGGTGGGGAACTTTTGAGTCTAGTCACTTTATTTCGGGTCAGATGCCACATGAGATTGAAATGTATTTGGTTTTTTTTTTTTCCCCACTCCTGTGAAGTCTGCAACCTGACTAACGGCTTTTCGTCGTCTCCTCTTCTTCCCCCCGTTGTCCCGTCCCCGTCCCCAGCCCCCCTGTGCCTGTCTCCCTGTCCGCCTAGCTGCCCTCCCGGGATGCGATGTCGCTCGCAGGCTGCGGCGGGGATCACGCGTGCGGCCAGCGGCGCGGAGGCCGGCCCTGAGCCCGGGCACCGAGAGGCGCGACATGCCCGCGGCCGCGGCATGCCCTGCACCAGCACCGGCACCGGCACCACCAGCACCGGCACCTCCGGCACCCGCCGCCGCTCCGTCTCCTGAGGCGCTGGGTACGTGGGACGGCGCCCCGCCGCCGCCAGGGGGCGCCATCGCGCCGCGCCGCCGCGGGAGCCGGGGGCGCTCCCCGGTGCGGTGCGGCCGGTGACGGGGAGCGGACTGTGCCCGGGGCGGGCAAAGAGGGGTCGTGCGCGTGGTGTGTGGTGTCATAATTATTATTTCTCAGGGTCTGAAGGAAGCTGAAGCGCCTTCGTGTCTGCGGGCATTTAGGTTTGTTTATTTCTGCCGCTTCCCGTGCTACCTCTGGTGCTGCAGCGGTGGGAAGGTGGCCCGCAGTGCACTGACTTGGGAAGCACAGTGGCACTGATTTGCAATTAAATGGTCTCTCAAGTGCTCATCTCCTTGTCTGCCCTGAAAGGAGGTGATGATACAGCAAGCCCTTGTCTCGGTGTCTGTTTCAGCAGCAGTTGATTCTGATTGATGATGGAGATAGGGCTGGCAGGGTGAGAGGGAGATCTGAAAAATGCCACCCCTGATTGGACAGCCCTGCTAGTGTTTTCTGCGTGACGCTTTGCAACAAGCTTGGCTTTATGTGGCACAGGGACTCCCTTCTTGCAGCTAGCAGAGAGCCAGTTATGGGGGTGGAAATCCCCCGGGGCACAGAACAGAGGGAGATCTTGCAGAGTCAGACCTGCTCTCCCTCTTCTCCCTCCTTCAGATAGTTCAGATCACTTCTGTGGCTCATCTCTCTCCCCGTCCTACTCTGTCTATATTCAGCCCCCTACAGAGATTCAGTGAAGACATGAAGTAAGCCAATGCAGTGATGCTCATTTATGGAACACCCTCCCCTTCAACACCAGTGACAACTTTGTGTCTGAGATCAGCAGTTCTGAGATGCTCAAGTGAATGCCGCGTAAGAGGAGGGAGAAGAATTAAGATAGAATATTGTGCTTCTGAATCTGTTCCAGAAATGCAGTAGACTGTGCTTGAGCAGCAACTGTCTAGGAGAGATCTTCAGAAATAAAACAGCATGGTTCTGGGATGCTGTGAAATGTATGGAGTATATGGACTGGGGTTTCCAGCAGACCTCTGGCTCGCTTCTCTCGTTTTGAGCTGAAGCACCTCTTCATGTTAGACTGTGACTAAATTTAAATAGACATTCAAGACAAAGGAAAATAGATTTCTGTGTTTTACCTGTTTTAGGACGACAAGGATGATAATGTCTTTTTTTAATGATGTCAGTCATTTAAATTTTGTTGGCCATCCAGGAAGAATTTTAATGGGTCTTTCCTCTGAACTTGTACTACATTTTTTGCCTTGCTTGCAGGAGACCAGTTGTAATACTGTCATTGGCAAGCCAACTTTTTGAGGAGATATAAGAGGCTTGAATTGAAATTAAGGTGAAGAATGTATTATAAAAAGCTGCTGAAGCTTGCATTGAGTCCAGAAGCTTTCTGTTTAAAACCTTCATTGGAGATAAACAGTATCTATTTTTTTCCTCTCTGTTGTTTTTCTCATACAATGTGATCATTTTTACAGGGGATAAAGCTGGCAAAGATGAGGAAAATTGGCTGTGCTCTCCTGGTACTCCAAGCTCTTCTGGCGCCTTTGGATCTTGTTTGTGGAGCGGAGAAAAGTTATCCCATCCTGAACATTGCAGTGATTCTGGGAAGGACCAAGTCTATCACAGAGCGAGATATCAGAGCTCTCTGGACCAGGGAAATGTCAGCAGACCTGACTGTTGATATCAACGTGGTGACCCTTCTGGTGAACCAGACTGACCCTAAGAGCATCATAACACATGTTTGCGACTTGATGTCAGGCACCAAGATCCATGGAGTGGTTTTTGGAGATGATACTGATCAGGAGGCAGTAGCTCAGATTTTGGATTTTATTTCATCTCAGACTTCTATTCCAATTCTTGGAATTCATGGCGGGGCCTCCATGATAATGGCAGATAAGGTAAGAAAATCTATTAAAAGCTTTTGCTAGTCTAATGTACTTCACTGTGGTGGTCTCTGTCATGAATCTCTATCACTACAAGCAGTTCAAAAAGGATGCTTTTATAATTGTCTCTCTGTACTTTAAAAAAGATAAAAAATATACAGAGCAGTGTCCTTGTTGTTCTCTCATCAAATATTCTGAAATATTTTGGAGTTCGTGCCTGAAACTCAACTTTCTGTCCATTGTAGAAGCAGTCGTAACAAAATTTTACTCTCCAGCACACTGAATGCTGGTCAGTTTAGAAACTTTGCTAGCAAATATGACGTACAGCTGTAAAAACAATCTCAAAATAGTCAGTCCATAAAATGATTTTAGGGATAAGATGTAAAATTATAAGCAGATATTCTGCGGTGCTTATAAGAAATAGCAAGTGATATGCCTGAATGTATTTGAGGATAATAGTAGGAATAGGACAATCATATTAAGCTGGACTTTTGTGATTCACTACAGTCTATAAATTAAGTATTCTTGCAAACTTGAACCAGCTCTTGTATTCACTATATTTATTAGATTTTTGTGAACTGGATACTTCTAACTTCCTACTATAGTTCATGAAAAATTCACAATGGGGTTATCTGAACTCTGGAGATAATGACAAGTTGTTTTGTTGGAAAACATCTCTTTATGTAATCTGTTGTGAGACTGTGGAATGACAAAAGTGACTGCTGTACCCAGCTCATGTTCCTTAACACTGTAACAATTTTAAAAAAAACCTTGCTGGCACTGCAGCATTGATCATGTAAAGTGATCAATGCTGTTTCTGAAAGAGGTGCTTAGCACCGCGCAGGACTAAGCTCTCTGGCATGGACTGCTGCTGCTTGGCTTGAAAGTCTGAGAGGAGCTCCCACCATGGTGTAAAAGAGGATAGCTGAAGAGGGAGTTCAAGTGTGGGAAGTCATTTACTGGTTTTTCAGCACATAAGGCTTTTAAATGTTAATTGCAACTTCTTTCCTGATATTTGCACCCTTTAGGGTTTCTTATTCATTAAATATGGCAGGGGGGTTGGAACTTGATGATCTTCAAGGTCCCTTCCAACCTAAACCACTCTATGATTCTATGAAATATTGTTATTCCTTACAAGCAGCTTTTGAATAGTACTTGAATAGTTAAGAGCTCTCTGAGTCTATCTGAAAATGAAGTGGTCCAGATACGTTGTTTCATAACTTGAGGGGGAAAAAGAAGCAGGAAAGATGCAATAATTAGTCACAATTGAAGGATCAGCTTTGAACTTTTGAAACTTTTTACCTCCAGGAAAGACTTTTCCCACTGGGATAAGAGATCTGTCTCTCTTGCTATTGTGAATGGCCTTCCTTTAAAACTTCTGTCATACAAGAGGAGGACAATAAGTGCTGAATTATAGCAGGGATTCTATAACAGCGGCTTTGACATCTTGATTTATATGGAAAGATCATTACTGTCAATGCTACTATCTTAAATGTAACTGCAGTGACTAAGTTACAGAGGCATTTATTTCATGTGCTTTTAAATTACTGTACAGATTTACCCATCTTTATAAAGCTGGCTTTACCTGTATTTAGGAATTTTATTTGATGCATATTTCATTCAACTTTCTATGCCAGTATGAGAACACTTGAAGATCCCAGCCAGAGCTGAGTGGTGAAACACTGGCAGAAATTCTTACGAAATCGGCTTCACGCTTGGTAGCAGATGCAGGATGTTACTGATACAGATCTATTTTTTACTTTTATGTAGGAGCCTCTAGAAAATGAGATAGATTGTATTTTTCTTGTCTCAGTAAGTTAATACTATTTTCATTGTATGCTAACATTGTCATTATTATATCACCGTCTTTGATTTTAGGGGTTATCACAGTTAGCTAATAAAACATTTTTGTGCTGAAACTTGGCTTCTAAGATTTCCACTTGGGAAATCAAAATTGTTCTTTTGTGTGTTAAGATGATCTAACAGAGCTGTCTTTAGTAGCTTGAATTGGCTGAAGGAATTGTTTGTTCATGTAACTAGAATTGTTGTAATTTTTAACTTGGGTTTTGCAATGTGCAATGTCTTGCAACTGGGTTTGGAACATTGCAGTAATGAGACTTGCATATGTCACTCAATTAACCATTCATTTAGGAATGAATTCCTGGGAGCTGAAGGTGAAATTCTCATTGCTGTCATAAAGGCAGAGGAGATGAAGTCTGAGGGAGAAGGACTGCAAATGTAAAATCTGTCTTCCAAGTCAGCGTCAGGATTTTAGCTGAAACACATGGGTGTTGGCTAAATTGTGAACTTGATCAGTGCTTAAAGTCTTCTGTTTTGTCTCATACATTGAGATGCTGGATATGCAAAGATGATGTTTGGTTCTAATCCTGCTTGTGGATGTAGTTTTCTGGCACTCTAATAAGGCCATTTCATTTATGTCCTTACTGTGTTGCTCTAACAGATATTTTCCTCCTCTGTGGCATTATGCTGGTACTGTGTTTTAGATGACTTTTACTTCAAAATGACTGTGTGTAGTACCTGCCTGTTTGTAGTCTACTGAGCGCAGCTGACACAAAGGTGGCACAACAGTTCAGTGAATTCTGTGCCAGGTGGTTGTTATATGATGCTTAACATCCTTAACAGTCCTAAACATGAACTAAACTGAAGGCGCAGAAATGAGAAGTCATCTATACTGCTCTATACTGCGAAAGACTTTACTGGAGGGACTCAGAGTAGATAAGCTTACCATATTCTCTATGGCTAATAAATACTATGTCAATGTGAATCTCGCAGGTAGAGCCATGTCTAGGTTTCTAAATATGAGCTATGCCCACATTTGGAGTATGCAGTGATGAATGCAGGACATACAGCTTTTGAAGTACTGAGTCTGCATGTGAACATCTGCTGAGAACAGTGCATAGTTTAGACTGCCTCCTCCGTTGGCCCAGCTGGCTGTACTCTGCTTCAGTTTGGTTAAAGTTTGCCTGCACCAGCTGAGGAGATAAATTGCTTGATACAGACTACAAAAATTGACAGGCATGTGAAGCCAACAAAACTGGAATGTTTTCTGAATCTAGCTGATCTGCCTTCACCTGATATCTGCTGTCAAAACCCTACCAATAAACCAAGGTGACACTTAAGGATGTATGGTACCTACCTGATTCCAACTGCGCTGTAGAGATACCCTTTGGACAGTGCCGCATGCTGTGCCTCCAACCGATTTTCTCACCTGCTGTTGGCAGGAATGCTCCTTGGCTTTGGTCCCCGGTTCTGCCACAGGCTTAAAACATATTCAGATGTGGGATAGTCTACTGAAACAAGATGAGCATTGTGTCTGGGGCATCTGTGCCAACCTGCTGTGCATCAGCATCCCTTGGAGGATGCTGAAAACAGGCTGGTTGTTTATTCATCATGTATCTGTTGACATTTGAGGGATCTCAAACTGAATGTTACTTAGGAACTGTTTCCTGACTTGAGCATTTGGTTTTAAACTTAGTTATGTTTGTTTCACCACATGCTATCATTATATTGATAGTTTTTGTGATACTTTTCTGAAACAGAGCATCATGGTTAGTTCTGTGGTAGTAATAAAAGATTTGTTTCCTCCACAAGTGGGGAAGAAGCTCCTATGTATTATAAATACATCCAGGAATACTTAGTGTCTTTGAACCATACTGCTTTTGCATATTGCAAAATTAAGTCTTTCTGACTTCTCATTAGAAATCTTTCTGAAAGACATAACCTGAAGCATTTTGTTGTCGTGGAAGTACTGACAGTTATATTGCATAGCCAAACAGCATTAAAGGTGAGGCTAACTTTCCAGAAGGGCTATTACAAAGCTTCTTGAAACAGCTCCGGAAATGTTATGCAAAATAAATCTTTGCTTTTCAAAAAAAATAAGTACTATATATGGTTAAATTATCATTCTTCAATATTCTTTCTGTTGATAATATTGGCAATAAACACTTTCAGTTGTTTAGTATAAAATCCCTTTTGCAACTACCACCACCTTCAGCTTTCCTTTTTTTACCCACATTCTCCTCCAAAATAGTAAACATAGAATCATAGAGCAATTGAAGTTAGAAGGGATCATTGGAGGTTTTCTAACCCAACCCTAGCTCAATGACGAGCTAACATCAAAGTCAGATCAGATCGTCCAGTCAAGTTTTGAATATCTCCATGCCTGTAGATACCACAGCCTCTCTGGGCAATCTGTTCTGGTACTTAACCTTTCTCGCCATGCAAATGTTTTCGTTATATCTCATTAGAATTTCCCTCTGTACCATGACCACAGGCTCTCGTTCTTTTGCTGCGAGTCTCTGAGTCCAACTCTCTCTGTGCTGCTGTAGGCTGCAATTATACCTGTCCTTACCTGTCCCTTTTCTGGGGAAAAGAGTTCTCTCAGCCTTTTCTTGTACCTCCTGTGCTCCAGTCCTTTGGACTCGCTCGGGTATGTTGTATGGGGGAACCCAAAACTGGACAGAGGGGTGGAAACGTGGCCTCAGGAGTACCAAAGAGGGGAATAATCCCTGCCCTCAAGCAGCTGGCTGTGCTGTTGCTGGTACAGCCTGGTTAGGCTTTGTCACCGGAAGGGTGCACTGCTGACTCATGTTCAACTCATCCACCAGGCTCCCCGTGTCCTGTAGTGCTGCTGGGATACTTACTAAGACATCTAACCGTGAATAAGTAGTGAGGGAAACTGTACATTTAAATCTTGTTCGTTCTTTTGGGGGATATTTTTCAGGTATTTTACTGAAATACTTGCAGATGTTTGCATTACCTGTCACTTTTAGCTCATGATAGACATAGCTGGAATTGCTTTGTTTTTCCTCATTCCTGAGATAAAAAAACCTCTATACCACACTTGTGCAAACCTTAACTCTTAGCCCAGCCTTGTAACTATGATCAGAGCATGCCTAGACTCCTGGCTCTGGTGCTGAGAATTTACACTCCCTTATCTGTGTATGACTTTGTAAGCTGCTCTTAAGGTTCCTCTACACATGTGAAACTACTTTGCCATGTGTCCTCATAGTGCAGTGATCATGGTGGGGAGGGGGGGGGAGTTCAAAAGCCACACTTCACATTTGCACTATGCATATGTGTGCTTCAATTCTTATGCTTTAAAAATTGTTGTGATGAATGGGCAGGGCATTGGGTTTGGTGTAAAATCTTTTCTGGAGATCATACTTCATGGAATGTGCTCATCAATTTGCATGTCTTCCATATGCGTTATGTAGATTTCTGTCCAGCTCATCTAGTTGGCTCACAAAAGCAGTCCTGTATTTTTATAGAAAATCTTAAATTTAAATTTTGTAACTCTTCATTCCTGCCCTTACTGATAACTGATATTAGCATGTGTATGGCCCTGTACTCCTGATATTGGTATTAACTTTGGCTTTGGTTGGTTCTGCAAAAGACTGGAAGATTAAATGGTAGTTTAATAAATGCTTTAGTGCAAAAATACCTGTATTTATGTAACTGGTGTTTCAGGTCTAGATATAGTAGCTTGCCCTATTCCATTGAACACAATACTTCCAGCTTCTGCGTCTTTTAAAGAAGCAGTTGAATTTTAGTTTCTTTCCTTCTAGCTGTACTAATGCCGCTGTGGGGAGCATAACTTTCAGATATTCTCATTTTTATTTTGAATGGCAACAAAAATGTAGCATTGACCTCATCGTGCAAATCTGTGTTTGCTTGACCATATCCATAAAAGTCAATCTATGTGTTTTTTTTAAAAAAATAAAGTTGTTTTGCACATCCATAAAGATTTTTAGAACTAGGCTTGTAATCTGTGGTCATATCTTTTATGCATGTATGCCGCAATCACTGTTATTAAATGGTTAAAAACACGCTTGAAAAGTGTCTTACTGAGGTGAATGGAGTGGATACAGTATCTTCAACAGGAGCCAGTGCTCTGGGAGTGTGAGGTGGTTATGATACAGTATTCTGGTTTACATTACTATTCTTGTATTGTCATTGCTACGAGAAAGTAAAGCTTTAACAGTGAGAGCTGCAGCGTTCACCTCTTTGAGCTGTGTCTCAGAACCTGGAGGAGCATTATATTAATGATGTGAGCCATGCTTTCTTGCTCATTCTCTCTTTTCTAAAGGATTTTCCTAGCTATTTCTAGAGATGATTATATTATTCCTCATTCTCTTGTCCATACAAAAGTTTCCCTCTTAATTTAGCAAAGGAAAACATGGAGGATTTTCTGGAATACTGTGAGAGTAGACTTGAACTGTAAATCCTGTGCAGCTGAAGGGAGGGATATTTGCTTTAATTTTCCTAAGTAGAAGGAAGATAGTTTTGAAGAGATTGGGAATTTCTGTATTTAATAAGAAGACTTTAGGAAATGGAAACCTTTTAGAGTTTACTTGATTTTTGATATAGCTAAGGTGTGGGTAAGTTCCTATTTTTTTTTAGCTTGCTTGGGTTGAAGGTGAGCCCACAGTGCAGGATGGGATCCCGTAAACCACTCTTATTTAGGAGAGAGGAGTGTTTGGTTCCACTTGGATCTAATAATTTGCAGTAAAAACAATATATTTTCATCTCAAAGGTACAGTTTTCTTTCTCTTCAAACTCTATTCTTACAGTTCTTGAAAACAGAAATCCATAAGTGTCTTTGTTTTGAGCAACATCATCTTAAAACTGCTAGTAAGTCACTGTTGTAGATCATCCGTGCAATCTCTCCAAACTATTGCCTACAGGTAATTGTAACACAGCAGACTCTTGAGCTGTAAAAGTAGGACACCAGACCTTCAGCATAATTTTCTGCTTGCAGACATTCCTGGTGGCATCTTTGGAATTTTTTTTCCCAAGGACATTCTCAAATATAAGATCCAGAATTATTCCCTTTAAGCTGCAAAATAATATTATAAAGCACCTAAGACATTTCTGGCAATCAAAATTGGTCCAGAGAACATACCTGAAAATACTTATCCTAATAAAATTATTCAGTGAACAGAACAGAAGGGCCTTGATATCATGTCAAACATATTTTTCATGTTTAATCTATTAATTATTTTTGGGAGGATGCTTAGATTTTTGAACAGACAGTTTAATAGTGTGTTTTTATTTGTGACTTATTTAAACTAACAATTTAATTTGAAGAATTTATTTATATTTTTTTTTGGACTTGCTTGGAAGATATCTGGGGTAGATCTGCCTGCATCAGTGATGGTACAAAGAACTTTGTATAGATGAACAGAGGAACTTTGCGGTCTGCAACTGTTTTTATTTGTTAGAAATCTGTGGTGATCTGGGCCAGCTTTGCATGTACTCTTTTCTCCCCCACTTCCCTCCTCCCCCTTTCTCTTCCTCCTCTGCTTACCCTCTTTCATGAAGCTATGAAGTTGTGTGGATTTTACTGAGGGAGCCCAGCCTGGATTGTCTCCACACCATCTGTCACCATATTGTTTAAATCCTTGAGATATTTTCTTCTGTGCTTGACTGAAATAAATAAAACTGTAGCAGCATCATTGGCTATTTATATTAGATTTAGACTTAATGTCCTTAGGAGAAAACCCTGCCCTTGCAGTTGAGGTGCATAAGCTAGATGCACAGTTTGTAAAAATGGACGTGGTTTAATTCTCTTAGTGCAGAGCTCCAGTTACACTGCATGTCCACCCTCCAACTGAGGGCCCTCTGGCTACTCAAGATGGACACCTAGCAGGGGGTCTCATGGCACCTGAGAGGCAGTGCTGTTCATGGATTGTGCTTGGGTCTCCCCGTTATTTCTAGGAGAATATTTTGCCGTCTTGTGTAAATGCATAGCAGCTAGCAAGCATTTCTGTTCCAGTGTTTGCACTCAAAGAAGCTGTGCTCGAAGGCCCATGGTGATGATGCATCTTCCTCTATCCTGAGACTTGATATATTGGGTCAGGGAAAAGTTGAGACTTACAGGCTCTGTGTGAAACCATAACTGGAAATAAGATTGGTTAGAAGGGGGGATGTTTTGAAGAGAAATTAAAGTGTGTAGAAGAAATCTAGTATAAAATCTGAACAACCAGCAGGAAAACTAGCTTGTTTCCTGATATGCAAACATGATGTTCCAAATTGCAGATGGAAGTTACTTGGTGTCCAGCAGCTGTAAGTTTGTGGTATGCAGTTAACGCTGTCTCACCTTTCCCAACAACAATTTTCTTTGTACTTTCCATACACATGAAGCTTAAGTGATCAAAAAGCCTGAGTGTTTGGAGGAAGGAGGTCCCAGGTGGACAAGTTCTCTTATTTAGGGAAGAGCAAAATTCCTCTGGAGAAAGGTCTGTGCCTTCTGGGATTCAGGTATGAAGGGTCCATTGCTGCTTACTGGGGTGGGCTGAGGAGTACGCAGGGTTCCCTGATCAACCTTTGTGATTGATTTTAAACCTCTTGAAAAAGCAACATTTTCTTATCCAAATGTGTGACTAAGGTTTTGCTTGAATACCGACTCCTTAACGTCGCACACAGATTAAAGAAGTCATTCATAAATGTATATATCTAGACAGTCTGTGTAATCCATTCCTATTCCCCTCATCTCCTCAACAGCTACAAAGACTGAACTAAAACTGACCTAGGAAATCAGCAACGTATCTGAGGTCATGAAGTGGTCCTAAATGTCTAGAGCAACAGAGAAACATCTCCGTTGGATTGTACATTTATAGAACAGAAAATGCCAAGCAAGATTAACCTGTATTTGGACAGGGGCAAATTCAAAGCAAAAGTGCAGTCCCTTTTGGATGTAATACACCAAAAAGCACATTGAAGGGCTGTGGATGACATTTTATTAAAACACTAATATTCTGCATACAACTCCAAAATGACTTGTGTTTCTTCTGGAAGTCATCTTTTGTTTCATATCAGGCATGGTCAGGTCTGAGAAAGCTAGGGGTTTTTTTTTTTTTTTTTTTCTCCCTGCTTTCTTCCTGATTCCCTTGCTGAAGGAAGGGTGAGAGAATAAAAGGTTGTCATCTTCATGCTTTTAATATTTTTCTGCAAGTACGTTGATTTACTTATTCCTCAGGATGGGGCCTACAAGTACTAGTGGTTTGGTATGTTGAATTGGCTGACAGTAGTGTAATTTCCCAATAGGAAATTTGAGTAGCCTGGATAAAGTAGATTTTTTCAGACTGAGACCATACACATTTCAGCTTTAAAAGTATGTATCCCTTAATATAGGTTTTGAGTAAACTGTCTTGGAGAGGTGCTTCAATACCAGGTGACTCTTTGGTCAGTGTTACAGGCTTTCCATCTCTGTCATAGGTTTGGGAAAGTAATTTCCTTTTAGGCTTTTAATGAAGATAGGCTGGACTGTTTCCTTGTCACAAGTCACCTGCTGCAGCATGACTGAGAATGCCAATGCCGGTCTCGCTCAACGGCCTCCGCACAGCGTGCGTAACTGTGTATAGCCTGCCTTTTGTGCCTCTCAGAGCAAGATACTGCTATGATTATATGTTTCATTCAAGGGATTGCTGGGTGGGAAGCTGCTTATCTTTTCCTCTTCTTTCCTTTTCTTGACAGTGGGGTGTGGGTTTTGTGGGTTTTTCTTTTAGTGGCCTAACTTTTGGCTCAAGATTTCTGCCTGTAATTTTGTTGATGCAAAGTTTTGTCTATTTCTGCTGACCAGCTTGCCTCTCCAAGTGACTAGAATTAACAATAGGACTGCTTTGTTTTCACTACATTGATTTTGTGTCTAGTGGAAACACACTGCGTATGTAGAACCACTATGAAAGAGGAAAGAGCAGGGATTTTATAGCCACCTTCCAGCTCAACACAATTTACAATACAATTAGGAACGACAGTTATAATTGAATAAACAAAAAATAGAATTAAGGTAATCTGTTCTAAGTGCGTGACATTCCTGTAATGAGTTGCTTTTAGGAGTTACAGAAACATATAATTACCAGTCAAATTACATGTTATTTTTTGTGTGTGAGGCTAATTAAGAGTTCTGGGTAAATTGTGTTGGCTGAGGCATCAGAGCTGTACGAAACACCTAATTGGGACGAGATAAGGCTTGTGAATTCATCATAAGAAAACAGATGCAAAAACTCTGGGAAGTGTCTGTATTCTAGTCAAGTACTGTTTAGGATGGTCTGGTTTATTTTCAATAGTCACGTTATCTTTGTAGTAAATAAGCTAACCCTGTTCTTCATTTCATTTTGGTCTGTTTGTCATCCCCTCCTCTCCTTTCTCAGTCTGCATTTTAACTGTCGTTATCTGCAAAAAGGCTGAAATTTCCTGTTGTGAAATCTGGTTTCTAGCGAAACATGTGGATGACTCCAATGCTTAGCATGCAAAACGTTAAGCTCTATCACTTAACTATGTAACAGCAAACTGGTACAGAAGTTACAAAAGAAACATTTGCTTCCTTTGCTTGCTCTTAGACTGCATTTTTCTTAGCATGTCCATTCTGTGTGAAATCTCTTTCCCTCAAACAGCTCCTTCCAAACACCCTCCTGTTATATTGCCTTCATCTGCATTCCATCTATTTGCTATTCTACTTGATATGTGGTTGTCACCCTAGTGATGGAGTTCGGGTGGGGTTGTTTGGTTTTTTTTCTATTTATTGCCTTAGTTCACTTCTAGCAGAAGCAAAGTAGGCTATGAGAGAATATACCACTCTGCTTAAAATTATGTATCCCTTAATATTAAGAGTACTGTGACTCTTTCAGTGTACACAGAGCACAAATGATAGCTGTGCTAAAATAAGATTAATTGGAGCAAATAAAAAATTCTCTGGAATCCCAAGAAGAGAGTAAAAACTGTTATGATTTTAAGCCAAGCCTGTTTATATTTAAAAAGCAGAAAATAGAGAAAGGATGAGAAACTAAACCAGGTGAGCTAGGATAATGGTGGAGAGCTGAGGTGGTGAGAAACCAGTAACAGAAATTGCTGATGAAAGTGATCTATTTGTGTAAGAGAAAACCAAAAGTATTCAAAACTGTGAACAGTTTCCATCTTGGTATCTCTTCAGGGTTCCTGGCCTTGGGATTTTGGGCAATTCTTCTCCTGTCCTAGATGATTCCTTCTACATTCATTGACCAGTTTTACATACTCATATAAGGGGATGTTTGCTTTTCCTGGTTCAATGCAGGGAGTCCAGGCTGTAGTTAAGCATCTAGAAATTAATGTATTGGAGTCTGCGTGTTTCTCTTCTAATGTCATTTAAAATTTCCCTTTTTTTTCTTTAGTATAACTTCTGGGACAGGGTCAGTGTATAGGCTTTCCTTAAATATACAACCCCCCCTTTATTTTGCTATGCATGTGGCTGGCTACTGTGTCCAGCACTGATGTTCTTCTATGTAAACATCAATGTCTATAGAAAATCAAAAGATTTTCTTAATTCTCTGATTTGTTGTAATATATGTACTTTTTTCTATGTATGTATGTTCACTATGTTCAGGTGCTTTGTGGGGGTGCCTACTACCTTGGACTTTTAGGAACTGGCATTTGAAAATATATTTGTGATTCCCTTTTATAATTGATTTTCAATTCAATTAATCTGAATTTCAGATCTCTTATTAGGGGCTTCAGAATACTTGGGGACAGGACAGACTGACAGTTAAAATATATGAAAATAAATTGTTTTCCGCAATGTTAGGTGGGTCACTGATTCTGGAGTTTCCCTTGTGTGTGAATGAGTTCTGCTGTTGCTTTAAAATATTATTGTGAGCCTTATGTTTACTGGCACTTATAACTTAAATTGTAGTTATGTGCACAGAACAAAGTTATGGATCGTGAATTATGTAAATGCTGATGTCTATATGACTGGTTGTATGATGAGGTTGAAAATAAGCAATGTCTTCTGAGAACAGAGCATAGGAAACTGTCAGACAAGGATAACTTTGCAGGGTAGGCTCACGTGTGGAAGGAAAAATAAAAGTTTTGCATGATCATTCACCCACCCCCCCACCCCCCCACCCGGTTTGGCTGAAGTCAACTTTGGCTGAAGTCTTCATAGCCCTTACCAGATATACTCATCCTGTCATTTTTCCAGTCTTAACAATTTTAAAAGTAGTGTCACACAGGTTCCTTTTCTAACCTTTTCTAGGATACAGGGTACTGGCTACAATCTCTTCCATTTCCCTTGTTCTTTACTATCCATTACCATTTCATAGTAAAAGAATTACTGGAATATTTCCAATGGTCAGTTAATAAGTGAAATGACTCTAAATAACTGACTGAAAACAGGTGTAAATAATAAAAAATCCTTACATATCCTGAACAGCTGTTCAGTAGCTTCTCACTATATAAAAATATTTTCAGATTCCCAATTCCTCATAAAAACACATCCCATGGTCTCTGAATTAAAATTTAAATGAACGTGTGGGAAGTTTATGTGGTAGCCAGCTGTCACCTGCAGCGTGTGTGCCTTTTTAATGGTCATTGCAAGCCTTACCAATCTGTGTTGTGTGCTTGCTTAAGTTGTGTTCTTTCTGTTTAAGTGTGTTTCCTTGTATGAGATGACTGTTGGCTTGAGAAGAGCTATTTTGCGACCTCCCTCTTCCACAGTATGAGGTGGAGACCCTAAAATAGTGAGTTTTTTCATCCAATAATAAAATGTAACAGTCCAGCTCAGTAATCCTTATTCCAATGTAAGTCCTATTGATTTGTGAAGCTGCAGTGGACACCTCAGTGGACACTGCCTGAAAGCAGTGGAAAACTTAAGCCAAAATAAGAATGAACTTTGCTCATTTCCCACCCCCTACTGCTTTTCCTACTGCCTGATAAGTAAGTTATAGTCATGCAAAACCTTAGTTTTAAATAACGGAAATCAGTTCTCTAGGTCAGCAAAAGCATTTCTAAATGCCAAGGAGCATTCTTCTACTAGGAAAAGATAGCATCCAGGTCATGTATGAGTCCCACAGGGAAAGCAAAAGTCCTGCTTGTGGGATCCTGGCTGTGGCATGATTGATTTCATTGTGAAGTAAAGGACTAGGAGCAAGTGCAAAGTAAGGAAATACTTTAAATATTTAGTCCTTTAATGCCTAGTTAAAGGCTTTTCCTGAAGATTTTAATCCTGCAATGTAAAGAGAAGATAGACGGGTTTTTGCTTTTCTAATAAGGGGTTTAGTATGTTTATATAAAAGGCATAAGGATGCAGACATAGCCTCTTAATACCTGAGGTGGAAAGTCCAAGCAACACATTAGATTTAAGGCATATTCTGCTTAGAAGAACCATCTCTAGCTAAAGGAATGATTCGGCGCATTAAGGACTGTAATGGTACTTGCGGTACTCTCTTTCAAAGGACTTGCTGGACTGCTGGTGAAATATCTTGCTGACATGCTACCTGGTTTTACTTAAGTTAAACCTGATACTCTATTTAACCTTCATTTTGGTAATTAGATTTTTGTCTTACCAGGTCACTTTAAGGTTTCATTTGCATGTTTGACCCAGTTAAAAACTCTGTTATTACAACAGCTTTTTGATTCAGCTCAGGTGGTGGTATATTTTCCTTCTTAACAAGCGTTCTAGTGTTGTATTAAAAAAGAACATTCTCCCTCCCTTAGCTTCTTTTTAAATCAAGTATGTACAATAAGTCTGACTCCCTATTGAGCTGGTTTAATCATCTGTTTTTCCATCTGCAGAGAGCCAGTTCCCAAAGTAACTTCAAAGAGCCTTGCCTCAGTAAAAGCTTCCAGCTTTGGAGCAACAAAGATTACAAAAATATGCTTATGCAATAGCTTGAAACCGCTGGCTATCTTAGCATGGAAGCCACAGCTGAGTATTTGCCTCTATTATTGTGTTACTATAGACCTCAAATGTTTGTAACTGAAAGTTTTACTGCCACTTTGCTCTTCCTTTCTGCAGTGACTGCGCATAGTGTGATGTGTCGTGCATAGTGTGATGTGTTACGCAGGTGTGCAGACATGGCACATGAATGCTTACAAAGGCTCAAGAGAAGCACTGGCTTTCTGGGTCTCGAGGTGATCTCATTTGTAACTTCATCAAGAAAACAACTGTAAACTTCAAGCTTGACATAAATTGTCTATAGACAACCCTGAAGACTTGCAGCAGCAAATACAGAATATTTGTTATATTTCATATTTAATCCGGCCTGATTTGTGCAGGCTTTAATCAAATGATGAAGAAGCTTCAAGTGAAAAGGCTCCTGGGAGAGTGGTATCTTCCCTTCTTAATTTTTAAAATTTTCTGTGTTGACATGTGTAATCTCTCAGCTTGCTAAAAATAAAAACAATCCCCTGCCCAATACAGATAAATAGATATGAGATAAATATTTTATATCTAATGGGTATGTCATGTTTTTGAGTACAGTAACAAATATAAAGTAGTTAAAATTGCCACTAGGGTGTTTGTGAGAATCTGCTTCATAAAATTGCAATATAAGTAATTGTCTTTATTTCCGTGGTCTTCCTAACTGGAGGCTGTGCCTTATTCATGGCATTCCAGTTCGGCAGTTGTCATCATAGTTTTGAAGAAATGCCGATTTATTTTTTTTTTTTTATTCATTATTATTATTATTATTATTTATTATTTTATAAAAATCCTATCTGAAAATCAGTGTGTCTGGGATTTGTCCCAAATTAATTTCCTGTGGAGAGAAGGGCTATGAGTTTGGTCTCAGTACAATGACTCCTCTGGGTTATAATATCTGTCAGTAGAATTGCACTACTTTGATTTTAACTGAAGCCATTTCAGATCTTAATTTTTGGCTTAATAGAATCCTTACCACAAGCAAATCTAATTCTGACATACTATTTCAGTTGCACTGACTTTCATTTCTGACTAAGGATTAACCCAGATTTTAGCAGCTCTCTCCATGACTGGGTGGATAGGATTAAAATCTATGTGCTGCACATTATGGCTGTTTATTCCAGTTTTTGAGTATTAGTTATGTCCGTTGACTGGGACTGGAAATTTTCTGAGAATAAGAGTACAGCTAAAGTTGAACAGTGTGTTGAATTCATGGGATGAATTCATGGGCATTTTATTTCAATTAAAAAAAAAACAAACCTAAACAAGCTTTGCCTGTTTACAGGACCACACTATGTAGTTTAACATATTCTAGATTAATTTTGCAGCTTGCAGTATTAATAAATTTATCAGTTTTGAGACATTTTAAAAATAGGTATTTTAGAAAAAAAAAAAAAAGAGTAAAACAAGAATGGCATTAAGTTTAATAGGACCAAATTGCAACATCTTGCTAAGAACCGGTTGCATGCAACAAACTTTTCTGGGCCAGAAGCTGGCAGGGTGTTCCTGTATTTTTTCTGTTAGTGTTGCTATTAGAAATAGAGGCAATTTCACTCCACTGTGCAGGAAATAGAGGAACTTCTGGAACACTGTCTGCAATTAGTCTCCCACATTCTAAAAAGCCCTGGCTAATCTTGTAATGGGTTTAGAAATTAGTTATTTCAGTGACTGGGGAATGGAGAGTCTCACCTGTAGGAGACAAGGTGAGTTGGTTTTGTTTAATCTAGTAAAAATGAGCCTGGGAGGGGACTATGGCAGCTGGATACAGGATGAAGAAAAGCTGATTAAACAACATAAAATAAGTTGATACCAGGACTGAAACTAAGGTGGGCATTGTTTGGGTGGGGAAGTTGAAAGCAGTGAATAATATTGTTGAGGTTTAACCCCAGCCAGCAACTAGGACCACACAGCCACTTGCTCACCCCCACCCCCGGTAGGGTAGGGAGAGGAGGGAGAAAAGGAGGGGAAATATCTTGTGGGTTGAGAGAAAGACAGTTTAATAGAACAATAATGGAAAAAGAAAAAAACAATAATAATGGCAAAAGAATATACAAAATAAAGTGATAGAACACAAGTTGCTCTCACCACCTGATGGTCAGTTGCCCAGCCTGTCCTGAGCAGTGATCGCAGATTCCTGCCCACCTCCCCGCACCCAGCCAACCCCCATTTATATACTGAGCATGACGTATATGGTATGGAATATTCCTTTGGCCGGCTTGTCCTGTCTATGTTCCCTCTCAGCTTCTATGGGAAGCTGAAAAAGTCCGTAACTAATATAAGCATTACTTAGCAACAACTGAAACAATATGTGTTATCAACATTATTCTCATACTATATCCAAAACACAGCAGGTACTAGAAAGAAATTTAACTCTATCCCAGCTGAAACCAGGACAGGTATTTAGAAGAAAAATTAAGATGTTCAGGAATGGCAATAAGCCAGTTAGTGATATGATGGAAACTGGTCAATGAATGAAGAAGGATGAGGACTTGCAGCATGAAGTTCTTTCTAATCCTACATTCTTTCTTACATTTATAAAAAACTTGAGATAACCATACAATACCATAAAAAGACTGCCTCCAAGTCTAGCCAGGCTTAAATAAATGCTAGATCTGGTGAAGATTAAGTGGGATGAGTAGAATCCGGAAGTACAGCCGATCAGAAAGTCAAGGACTCTGCTTATCAGCCTCTGAAAGACAGACTGGCCTTGGGATCCTTGTAGGAATATAGTAAACTGTGGTCCAAGAATTTCTAAAGCCTCAGCTCCTAGAAAGTGATATACTTCTTATTTCCTGGGGAAATGTTAATTTTACCTTTTTGTTTTAAGTAGAAGAATTTGACTACTCTTTGGGTATTTCTGCCTTTTTATACTTTAGTCTCTTGTGCCTCAGGCAGCAGCAGCATTCTCAAGAGAGATGTGATGAAGACACACTCTTGACTTGAAAAAATGATGCTGTTTGCTGTGTGTCATCCTGTTTTGTTAGGGAAAAAGAGAACCTGTTAACGGGCATGGAGCTGCATGGTTTGAAGGTTACAGTATTCGTAACAGTGAAAGCCTTGTGCGTTCTGTGGTCTAGTCTCACCATAATCTCTGCGTGATGTTGCCTGCATGTCAGACATGCTATGCAGTGGTTTACATCACATAAATTTGTGGGCAATGTGGGTTGCAGTTGCAGCTGGACACCCAAAATGCTACAGTTTTTAATGGCTGTGCTGGACATTCATTGCCGTTCTGTGGATTGAAGACAGAAGTGGGGCAAGCATGAAAAAGTGATGTTTTGCTTGGTGGCAATGTGTACATAATTATGTAAAAATCAGATCCCTGTTGTGTTTTCTTCCAGTAGCTGAGTGGCCTTGTTTTTCTTTGGAAAACCAAGCTGTTAGTACTCCGTTTGCGTGAATGTGTTCCACAGGATGCTTTTAATCTTGTTCTATTTGGTTGCTGTGTTACATAGGCATGTAGAAGCCAATCATAAACTGTTCATATTTTTCATGTTCTTGCAGATTATCAGGTTTAACAAGTTCCTCTCACTCCCATCCAATTGCTTCTCCCTATTATAGGTTACTGTGATAATTTCTTCCGAAGATCTTAATTCTATGACCTCCAAATACCAGAAAGAAGGATTTTAAACCTCTTAATGCTCAATTAAGTGTTTTTAGGTTCAAGTCTGTGGTGGTATTTCTGCCTCTGTAAATAATCAGGACTTCTAGATCAACCAACTGTCTTTGGCACTGAGAATTGACGTGCTGAATATGCTGTCTGACTTGCGTTCAAAAGTTTGGTTCATAGAGCAAAATCCATTAGTTCTTCCTTGTGCTCTGGAGAAAGGGTTTCTGATGAGTGCCATGACACACAGGGGATATGCTATGAGCTAATATGTATGTAGTGAATATACAGAGGGGTAATGATAGTGTGACTGTTGTAAGTAACCAGGTCAAGGAAGTAGAAATAGCTGTATAAGTACGATTACTTTTTTTTTTTAGTGAGGGAGAAAAGCTGATGGACTGGTGTATGTGAAGAGATGTAGAACTGTGTTTCTTCATATCTGGGGAAGGGTATACTTTAAAAAAAATGTAGATAAATGTACAGATAAGCTTTTGTCTGGATTTTAGACACTTTGTCATTTCATTTCAGGGTCCTGGTCCCAGTCCCTTGTCTGGCCACACTTTGTTGGTGTTACTTCATCCTGAGATTGTACCTGGAGCAAACTATTTCCCTCCAGGTGGAAACCTGAGCATGAAAGATAGGATAGATTGCTCTAGGGTGTGCTCCTTGCGTGTAATATGTGTGTAGCAGATCTGCTCCCACAGGCACGAAGGGGACCACAGCCCTGGATCTGGAGGTGAGCATTTGCCCTGTGGCTCAAGAGTGGCAGTAATGCAGGTGGTGCCACTTCTATCTGTGGCTGACTTAAGCTGTGAGAAAGAGTNATGAATGTGTTCCACAGGATGGACTGTGGCTGACTTAAGCTGTGAGAAAGAGTTTCAAAGACTGTGAGACAGAGAATGTGAGTGTTAGGGATATTAATAAATACCCTTTTACATTTGAAAATCTCTCCTAGCTATTTCCCTTGGGCTACGGTGTTTTTCTATGCAGCTGTCCTGAGGAACTGATGATTTCAGGTGTCTGCTCACAGAGCTTGCACAGTGTTCAACTGTGAAGGGTTCCTCAGAGACAACATGCTTCGTCTGGCCTTGTTGAGCAATTGGAAATGAGTGTTACTATCACTAAGAATTTGATGTTATTATTGAATAGCTCTTTAAAAAGACTGCAGAAGGTAGTGCATTTCAGAATCCATAATTTTTGTGCAGATTCAAGCTGGGTAAGGATGTATTCTCAGTACAAGAGAGAGGCTCTGCTCCAAGTGCAGGACATGATATACATATACAGCAGAACACAGGCAAAGGAAGACTATAAAAACATTAGTTATGCTGCATTATTTGTTTGCCAATCTGTGTGGCTGTGTTTAAAGAACCAAAATGGTGTCCTTGCATGAATAGAATATTGTTCCTGAAATACTTTAATGAAATGGACAAAGTCTTTACTGATAATTTACTGTGGCTGGAGAGGAAGGTTAAAGTGATGTGCTAATGAATGCTACATATGGTCAGCAACACATGGGTAGTGCTGTTTATAAAGATTTTTTTGCACCAAAAAAGGCTAAACAGGATAAAATTCTGTTTCAAAGTGACCAAGCCTGTTTCTTCCCTGAAGCAATTCAGACTTCTTCCAGACTTCATTAATACTGGAATTATCATAATCTGTTTACCTCTTACAGCTGTTTCACTTTCAGGGTCCTGTAGAAACCAATTATTTTGTGATAAAGTGCTTATTAATGAAAATATGTGGCCATGTGGAAAGAAATGGCCAGTGCAGGTGTAAAAAAACCAACCAAACAAACAAACAAAAAAAAAACCCAAACCCCAAATAAAAACAAAACAAAAAACCCCAAACAAAAACAAACCAAAAAACCCACACAAACAAAAAACCCCACTGTGCTTTAAGGCACTCCTAGCTGTCATTTGGGAGAGAAGAAAAAAGTCAGAGCAGCATCCTTGGCTTTAGTGTAGTTTTGTTGTTTGTGTGATGATCCTTGCTTTCTTGCAGTGGGAATGATGTAAAAGGAAGGATACATCCCAGTTTGTAAAAGAAAACAGATGTGTGGTCTGTTTGTACTCATTAAATAAGGTGGTATGAAGTGCTGGAAAAAGCTAGTGTAGTTTCGTGAATTTCTTGTCCAGGCACAAATTCCTGGATTTCTTTTTGAAGGACATGGCTTAATCTCTGATTTAGCAAACCCAATATCACTTAGCATTTCTGTCTTCACCGACTTACCTAACAGAAGAGAGTGTGTGCAGAGTGATGACACAAAGCTGTTTTACTAGTGCAGCCAAAACTCCTGGAACTGCCTTCCTGTGCACCAACAAAGCCAGTTCCTCTGAGCATCCAGGGCTTCATTCCCTGACTCTGCAGGGCGGTTGGTATCTTTCTGCTTGGGGCATTTTTGTTATAATAGTTCTACCTCCCCACAAAAGCATCTGCTTCATGAACTTGAGCCCACATGTGACTTTCATCGTAACTGTAGTTCTAATGGCATGGTGTAATGTTATAGTTCCCCTGATTCTTACAAACATTCTATTGGAATGCCTTCACCATTTTGGATTTTTTTTTTTCTCCCCTTGTTTCCTCTATTAATTATGATTTAGGTTTTTGATTTTGAGATGACCGCCATCTGCTTTCAGCTTTATGTTCTTCATATCAGTTGTGCCTTCACTCCCCTCTTCCTCCCCCATGCTGCCAGTGTCTTAGTGTTCTAGAGCTACTTCTGCTGCAGATACACAGAGAGCTTTGGAAAGGTATTTTGAGTTTAAGTTGTCTTTTACATTCCTTTGCTCCTTTGCTGCATCTGATCTAGTCTGACTGGCACACAGAAGCCCTCAGGGCCTCAGCTGAGTTGCCTATGGTCTGCCTCTGCTAAAAGTGAGAGTTGGCCTCTTGCCTCAGTTTCGTCTGAAATGCCTTGGAATGGCAGCTGTGCTTTGTGTGCTATTTTGGACAGAAAATTGGCAGAATTCACCACGTGCTTTTTCCAAAGTGAAGATCAACATGCTGCAAAGAGAGCAAAACAGTAAGAAACATCTAGCAAGTCAGCAAATGAACAGTCATGTCTCTTTTGTTCAATGGCACTTTTGGAAAAAAAAACAACCAACAAACCAAACCCAAAAACCAAACCCAAACCCCATGCATTCATAGTTTCTACTTTTAGTCAAGTTAAAACACGCACTCAAAATCAGACCCTGATTTTCAAACTTGACTGTTCTCAGAGTAAGCCTTTAAGTTTATAAGTACCTAAGTGCCCGAATAGACATGCAGAAAAACTTGTAATCCTCAAAGGACTTAAGTACAATACAAAGACAGATACTAGTGTGTAAATGACTGTTGTTCACATATGAACAACTGATACATGTGCTGCCTTCTTTGATATCTTCTTCTGTTGATGTGTTTATTTTCTGTTGCTTTTCCCTAAGGTATGATTAACTAGTCCTGGTAAGTGATAAATGGGCTTAAAAAGTGGTGCTGCTAATGACAAGGTATTTCTGTGAAGAGGGAGGAATATGAAAGGTTGCAGGCAAGCCTCCTAGAGAACGGTATGTGGGTCAGGTTCCTTTGCTCATGTAGATATCAAGAGCTCTGAAGTTCAGGCTGGCACTTTGTCCAAGGGATGGTATACCTGCTTTCCCAAACTTCATCCGTGGTTTGGGAATAGCAGCAATTTTTACTTCATTGTTATTTCAGACTTGGACTCGAACCGTGCTCCAGTGTTAGCTTATTCCATATACTCTCTGCTCACAGACAATTTTTGTGATTATTTGTAAGATTTTAGGGTTGAAGCAATAGACATTAGCAGACTACAGATTTGGAAGAAGTAAATAGCCAAAGCACTATGATAGAATGAAGCAAAGGACTGATCCTATTATTCATGCTGTTAGAGAAGTAGTTTCTGCCAATTGTATGATCTTATTCTTTTGGGGGAGGTGAAGGGCGTGGGGGGGGAATCAATAATCCAACATACTTTCTACTCCAGCATTTACTGTTCTAACTTTTCCCATTTTCTCCAAGTTAGTCCAGTGAGGACAGTCTCTTATTGACCCCACCAGGTATATGAAAAATCTGTATTTTACTCTGGCATTTAGAATACCTGCCATGTTGGTTAAAATCGGGCTGATCTGTTTCACTTTGGGAACTGCCTTGGTGAAGTTTTGAGTGCTGAAATGAGAACTGCCTGCTGCCGCAAAAAGAGTGTCAGGTAAATAAGCTGGAAATCCCAACTGAGACCAAGTGCCCTAATAGGATACTGGGTCTGAATATTAATTTTGCATTACCAAGTATTCCCAATAGACATGTAATCCACTAGCTGTTCAGGTAACCTGATTTTCATGTCTGAATAATCAGTGTCGCAACAAGTACCGATGAAATAATGTATGGGTAATTAAATGCTCCCCTTCTATAATGTTTGATGGGACCTTTCATTGTGGATGACATAGCTTTTGATTACTGGGCAAGACAACCAAAGCAACAAACCACAATACTGTTTATTTCTCCTTAGCTTAACTTAGCATTTACATGGTTGCATGTGCATTGAGAAGAAATCTAGAAAACATGTTTTTTCCACTAAGACACACCTTAGTAGGGTAGATCAGTTGAGCTAGATATATGCTGAAACATATTGAAATATACTGGTATTGATGCTGTAAGCCATTAAGCAAGTGTTGGCATGCTCTTCTGTGAAAATACTCTTGATGTGAGGCTGCATTAATCCACTGCGAGTTAAATTGTAGATATGCATGTTGTATGGTAAAAGCAGAATAGTACCTGGAGTCTTGAATGATGGTTTTCCATTTGAAGTATTTATTCCTTTTCTGTTTGTAAGAGTATTTATCTCTGTGTCACTGGCCTATGAAAGACTAGAAACAAATCTCATCAGTGATCTTCAATTGTTATTATTCTTGCATAATACCAATAATTTACTGAATTGTTTAGGGCAAGTTCATAACATCTTGTGTGATACTAGCTAAGATTAATTGGAAAACTTTACATACTAGTCCCATACAGACTCCAACACAGTCCACAATAATCAGGTTTGGCATTATATCATTGCCTCTCTTTCTATTCTTTACTCTTTGAGAAGAGTAAGCACAGCACGGGAGAACTGCTGGGCAAAACACAGTATGAGGAAAGATCATGGTTCCTTGACAGCTGAAACAGAGCAAACAGCCTTGTAAGATGGCGTAACAAACTGAAGTTGGCTGATGCAACAGTGGATGTGTGCAAAATTGAAAAGCAAGCAGAGCTGTTTGTGTGGCGGCCATGTCTCAAGGAGAGACAATTTGTGTCTCATCAGTGAAGAATGGCAGAGTATGTCAGTAGAAGACAGACAAAACTGAGAATTTTTGCGATGTGGCAGTGTGCAGAATAAGTCCTGCGAGTAGTATGCTATTGAAGGAAATGGTTCTAGTCTGGCAATAGGTATCTTGTTGCCTCCCCTTATTGTCTGTCTTACACTTTTCCCTTAAACTTGCTAGTCATTATTAATGGCAATAAATATTCGTTCACCCTATCAAATCAAGTTAAAATGGTAGCATTGGTGAGACTACAGGAAAATACTTCGTTGTTGGGGGAGAAAAATTGAGTATGTGAGGTACTGTTGTAGAGGGAGAAAAAACACTGACATTGTCATATGCATACATGCATTTTGTGCTTATCACATGAATGGGTGTTACAATTACGAAGAGCAATGTATTTTACATAGTTCATGCTGTGAAATCTATTATTTAATGTAGCTGCACAGTGTATGCAAATGCATTATAACATAAGCAGTACTTCCCATTTTAAAGGTGTTTTCTTCTGTGTCATATTAAAAGAAGGTGAAAATGGACTGTATCTACATAAAAGAGCAATCAACAACCACTCACCAAAGAAGTTTCTAAGCAAGGATCTCAACTGATCCCTCCTGTTTGTGTGTTTGTGGCAGGTATTTTAGGGCTTTAGAAAAGATTTTTCTTGTCTGTAATACCCTTGAAGTGATAGTTACAATTAACTGTCCCGTTCTTGGAATATGGAATAATGTTTTTTCTTAAAAGAGGAACAGTGCTCTGTTTAAAGATAACTGATAGCTTGCCTCCTTCAAACTGTGAATAATGTCAAGATCCCCAACTTGGCATGCACTACTGAGCTATTTTCAGGAAAGTGCAAATAAAAGCTATAATTCCCCCTGGTACATCAGGGGTGTAATGGAGGTGTCTGGCAGCATTTCAGTAAAACGATTAGGTTTATTGAGAAGGATTCCCTCTTGGCAAGACTGTCAGTCAAAGTATAAATAGTGGGTGAGAACCTACTACCCAGCCTTGGTAGCTCCTGGACAGCAGGTTTCAAGCCCTTGCCAGCTAGCACAGGTAATATATAACTTATCCCAATATTTTTTGATTTATAGCTTATGTATTGACAAGCAAGACTGAACGTGCTTGAAAATTAGACAACATGTACAGTCTCTGAGATGGGGCAGAACCTCAAATATTTCATCGTTCACAATTTGTAACAAGGTAGGTGTCAAGGGGAGGCACTAAGATGTGGCTAAATCTTGGGAAAGACTTCCAGAATGATTTATTAAAAATAAGCTTTAGTGAGGGATCTGAAACAGTAAACTCCATTTGGCTTTGGCTTTGCGTGTGCATGATAGCATGATGATTCATGTGCTTTGTGTAAGCTGAAAAAAGTAGAAGCACTTGACATTTGTCATTTGCACATCTGTAGCTCATTGTAGGGGATGTAACAAGTGTTAAAATGACACATAAACAGGTACTTGAATGCCTTCTTCAACAGACGTGACTAGGAACAAAATATCAACTGGCCAGTGGTTATTCTGTTTCAAAGGTTTATTATAAAGTGTTCTTCTGTAAACACAGTGAAATGGGCTTTCTTTAACTTTCATTTCTGGTGATTCAAATTGGTGACATGTCAAAAGTGCATGTTACAGCGACATAAACGGTGACAATTCCTTCAGAGCGATTGCCTTCTTTTAACAGAGAACACAGGGCTGGTCTACATGGAAGTTGCCTTGAGGGCACAACTCTGCACAAGCTGTGATTTATCCTTGGGATGGGTATCTTGAAATCTAGTAATTTCCCTTGCTTAGTTATTTAAAATATGTAACAAAGAAGTGAGGATTATTACATTCCTAATTTAACTTGTAAAATATAAAATGTGAGACCATCCTCCTCTGATTTTGTGTGTGGGAGATAGCTTTTTCAGATAGGATGTATAGAACAGGGCATGAAAACGTGGGATGACTTTTTCTCCCTTTCATGTTAGAGTGACTTTCCTTAAAATACTTCTTTTGCATTTCTTGTTGTAGCATTAGAAGTTTTCATTTCCCCTAAAACATAGAGAGCCTCAGGGCTCTGCAGTTCACTAGATTCCTCTGCCAAGGTGCTTCAAAGTGGTGAAAATTCAGATATTATTGCCTTGTGGTTAGATTCCACCTTTATCTCTGACTCCAGTGTTTTTGTTTGCCATTGGTTGTGGTTGTGCCCTACCTCCTAGTTATGCTGTGAGGCTGCACCTGAGGAGGTTATTTGAGCAAGGGGTTCTGCTTCATTTCCTCCCCTAGTCTCCTGCAGCTGACTCTCATAACATCGGGTTTTTACCCTTTTGCTCCCTCCTCCCAGGAGTTTGCAATGACAGCTCTCCAGGGTATAGATCTTCTGCAGTAACATCTCCAAAATTCAAGCTGGTCTTCATGACTATGTAAATAACTGGTTAAAGCTTCAGGGTCCCAAATCCATAATACCGCCTGCTGTTTCATTCTGGGCAGTTACCCATGGATTGTAGAATATTTAGCTGATGGCTTGAAGACAGATTTGGTAAAAAAGCTCCTGCATCCTTTAGATCACTGCTAGAGATTACTTAAATGAGATCGCTTTAAGCATGTTGTGTTCAAGCATTTTACATAATGGTGAGTAGAGGGAAGCATGCAAGCATCAGGAAGGTAAAACTTTTGGTTGTAGCTTATTTTGGTTCTTATTTATTGAGAATTTCAACTTTTTTTTTTTGTTATTCCAGAAGCCCATTTTGGAGCAACTTGTTTGTGGTATATGGGACAATTTCTCTGGCCTCTCTTTTTCTATCAAGATATGTAAATGAATCTTGCTTCTTTCATATGCATTTATCCTGAAGATTAGCCAGACTTATTCTGTGGCAGGTGTAGTGTTTAACTTTTTATTTTAATGTGATTTAAGAGCTCAGATAAATAAAAGTAGACTTCTTTTCCCCCCCCTCCCCCATCTCCCCTATAAATTTTCCTAGCTACATTGTGTGGTAACAAGCTTGCTTTCTCCACTATTATCTGTTTCCAAAATTTGGTTAAATGCTGGTAAGCATGTTATCGTGTGCAGTCAAGAGTGGCTGAACAGAAGGAGGTTTTTTTATAAAATATGCAAGTTCCTGTGCAGACATATGCAAGGTTTTGGGCAGTGTATTAAGGTTTGCATTCAAGGGGAGTGAGCAGACTTCTGCAAAAAAGTAACTAATGCTTTATTTCAGAGGAAGTACTTTTGATTTAATAAGCATCTTTCTTTTGTCACATTTAATGTACATCTTGTGTGCTTAAACAATTGAAATGGAAATTGAGGCTGTGAAAAACTAACATTAAGAATAAATAAACATTATGGATCAATTTTAGGTTTATTTAAAAATAGGGGTTTTAAAATTGAAATGCATATGACCTTATACTTAATGTCATAACTTAGTTCCTTACCTCATATAAACTGTTTTGGTAGAATAAATCCCATTTATTTGATGTTTTTCATAACTTTGGTTTTCTTTGTGCCTTAATTATTTATGTTTGTGCATAACTGCACCACTGAGGAAATAATATGTGAAACTGGAGGCTGCAACAGTCATCTGGGAGATGACTTAAACTGTGGGATAAGCATAATAGTTGGGTATATTTCCTAGAATGATCAGTGGTGATTGGAAGTTACAATTCAGAAATGAGAACTGCACTTCTAATGATCCCTCTGAGATGAGCAGCTTTGATTAACTGATCTTCTGAATATTCAGGAAGATATTACTATATCATTTTACGTCTGCTTGATTTATTTAAGGATGCCTTCATCAGTACGATGCTAGCCATAAAACTCCTTACAAAAATTGAGATCTGGGACGTGGGTTCAGTATTTTTTCAGAAGGTGGTTAATGTTTTTGTGCAGAAGAGTTCCCTTTGCACTATCTGTTTTCCATTCTTTTGTATCCTGAAGGTGAACAAAAGGAATCCCCTGGTTTATTACAGTGAGGACCTATTTAACACATCTTACAGTTAATTTTTTCACAAATTGCTTGAGAGCTTGCAGGTGTCTCAACATGATGTCATGGGAGTGTTACATCTGTGGTTCCTGCTTCTAAAGATGATGACTTAGCAGCCATCACTTCTGTGCTGCAGCTTCATTTGTTGCCTGTGTGAGGCTTTCAGCTGCAAACTTCAGGGACTGTCAGAACTGCTTGTCTCATGGAAAAATTAAAGTACTATGCAGTAGGAATATCTCAATCAGTCTGTCTATAGGAAGTTGTTCCTATTGCAATCGTAGATGCTCTGTACGCTTAGGAGCCGCTGTCTACTGTTTCTGTGCAGTTGATGTGGTGTGTGGGTCTCCTGTCCATGTGTATAAATAACACCAGAACGGTTGTCTCCAGGTGCGGGACCTGTACTGGTACTGGGCACAGACGCCAGGCTTCAGTGTCTAGTGGACTGGTTCCACCATTGGAGTCTTAATGATAGTAGCCTGAGACTTTGTGTTGGGATAGGAACTCTGTCTCTGACAGCAGAGTTTAAAGGGACGCTGTTGTTGATTGATGTTTATACCAACTGCACGTACCAACTCTTGAGGGTCTCATGGTTGTTTCTAAAATTGTGTGAGTCATAACTTATCGGATCCGTACCCACAGGATTAGGAATTCTCATGTGTGGGAGTGTGCAGAATAACCTTGGGAGGAATTGCAGTGTGTTTTCATTTCTGTCTGTTGTGAGGAATGCAGTAAGAGAAAAAGGAGTTGTAATTGTGATAGCAATTATGACTGCTTATTTTCTTTGCAACTTATGGCCAGTAAAGCGCTCCTCCGTTACACAGGGCAAGCTATGGGTTATGAAATGACAATATACTCCCTTGTAGCATTGGTTGTTCTAGGTCAGCATTGATGTGCATTGGATTTCAGCATCTATGAATGTCAGTCTGCCCCATCATTAATGTTTGGGTTTATTTTTAGTTTTTCTAGTTGAGTAAACTTAGAGTTTGTGGAGGTGCTATAGACTTCAAATGCCCAGGAGACAGAATTTCAGCGGTTGCAATCTTGTGCCTCACTAAAGAAGTAAATCTTCTTTGGCAGTGTCGTGACTGTATCAAATGCTTCTGCTTGGAATTTGTTGCTGATGAATCTCCTTTTGTCCTCAGATCATGGATGCAGTTCCTGCAGACTATTACAGCATGCTGTTTGGTTCAGAGTACATGTGGACATCTCAGTGACAGAGTTACTGAATAATAATGTTACTGAATGATGCCTGAAGGTACAGGGATGTTGTTGAGAAGGGGTTAATTAACTGCGTATGCATCCCTAGTTGTTCAGTTGCTGGGATGCTTGCCAGTTGAGGTCATGGATCCAAAAAAAGAAAAGGTCAACTGTGTCTCTCCGAGTGTAAATCACCAGTACCCTGTATCTAAGCTGGATCCTCTTTCCATAAGCCTACCAAATCTGGGACATATGGGATTCTTCAGTATTACTTCAATGTTTCCTACCACACATGCTTGGCTGCACACTCCCTTCTTAAAAGTTCTCTGGCAACCATGCAAGGGGTGTAACATTCTACTTTGTGAAGGTGGGAGACAAGACAACCTGAAGAGAGCTGTGGGGATTTTGGATTTGGTTTATTCTACAAGCTGTTTTTGTGTGGACCATCAGTCTGTGTGGGGACAGCCCCAAATCCTTGGTTTGCCTCTGCCATGGGTAGCAGTGAGTTCAGGCAGGGAATGCACTGTGTGAGCTGCAGTGAACCTGCAGTGGACACTGGGATTGGGATAGGGAGGGGAAAACCTCATTGCAAGGCTTTTGGGAAAGTTGCAGGGGACTAGACAATGAAGAGGATGAAGGAAGTGTCTGCTGATAGTTGGGACTGAGGGGTTTTTTTTTGGTGGGGCAGAGACAGAGGACATAGTTAGGGTTGCTGCATATGATGAGAGGAGAGCTGTTTGAGACAGGCCACATAGTGGAGTTACATGTACATATATGATGAAGGGAATGAGATGGGTAAGGAGAAAAGGAATGAAATTGTTTATAAAAAAAATAAAATTTTCTGGACTAGTGAACAAATGCTTTTCTTCTGTCCTCCTCCTGCTTTCTTCATTCAGATCCATTNTCTGTGAATAACTTCTAGTCATGTTCCATTCTGAAAAATCAATACAGCTGGGAGATTTCAATCTGAGGCAGTATGCTTGTTTTCATCTACAGCTCACATGAAACCTAAAATTTATGTGCATATTTCCCACAGAAGCTCCCATCTGTTACCTTTGAATTTTCGTATGTATAAGTAAACTTAATTTGCAGTTGAGAGAACATAAACAATTACCTATAGGCTCTGTAGGTATCTCAAGGGTTGCCTTCTGTATTAATGTGATGAAATGAAGACTGTCCAAGAATTAGTACTAGTGTTAAAAAGTAACTCTTGTGTTCAAGGATCAACTTAGATTGAGCATTTCCCTTTAAAGGTATGTTTTCATTTTTCATAGAAAAGTTTGATTATACTTCCGCCTGTTAAAATGGCTGAGAAAAAGGTACTTGAAAAGCAGAACTTTTTAAAATTACTTTTTTGATACTTTGATACTATATGTAACTACCTGAAGTTTCTAGAAGAGGAAAAACTGCAGCTTTATAGTCTGCTATATAAAAAAAATAGGTTACGCCTTGTTTCAGGTGCAAATTATTATTGGTGTTTCCTAAGTACCTCATTGAAAGCTTCATTGCTGTCATATTTCTGAACCAGAAGGCAAACAGAGCAAGTCTGAATCAATTCAAATGAGCTGTTTATGAAATGGATCACTGGAGAGGTTTTATTTTGCAGCGTAAATTAAGAGCGATACTTTTAAGAACATCTTAGTGACTGTTGCTTTTGCTGAGAGATTGGAACCAGTGCAAACTTACCTTCCTTGTCTAGGACTCTAGTTCTTAAACTCTCTATCTGGCTACACAAATGTATAGACACCTGTTCCATTACTACAGTTGTGCTTTTCACGTGTATTTTAGATTGGGCGTGAAGGGGGTCCATAGCTTTAAAGGACTGACTGTGCAATTTCTCATGAAATTTTAAAGTTTTACAAACTCCAAACCAGTACCACATGCTGTGCACGAGTAGTCACCTCCCTTCAGTTATCCTCCTCTTACAAAACTTTCCTGCAGTTTCCTAAAAGATTCTCACAGTATTCTTCTGTTAAATATCAGGGACTTTTGACCAATAACAAGAGGCCTGTGATACCTGGCGTGCAGGTAAGTGAATTGGGAACTAACTCTACTTGTGTTTCAGAAATGGGCATCAGCTCCAAGCTGGGGGCAAGGGTGGGTGGCAGGTGGACTTGTAGAGATCTCTCTAGTGCTGCTCTGCTTTGTATAAGTAAATACTCATTGACTAACAGTTGGAGCCTTCCTGGAGAGAAAAAGCCTTGAGTGGTAGATGGAAGGCCTTGCCTAGCATCAAGTAGGAACTGAATCCTGGTAGGACAGAGAAAGCACATCTAATTCCAGGAATTCCACCTGAGTTGAAGAAATGGCAAGAGAAAGGCTTCAATAAATCACCTTTTGTGGTAAACCGTTTCACTGTGCTATTTCTACAGTCAGATATGGTTTCCCTGTCACTGAAGGGTTATGCAGTAATAGTCCTCAAAGCCTCTTCTGTTCCATTTGGATGTCTCAAAAAAGCCTTGTCTATGAAAAAAAAAAACCCTGGTCTTCTCTATGTTACTTTTAACAACAGTAGGTTGTAGTTTCTCAAGTAATGTCATGGTAAAGACACCCTGTTTTGCTTACTACTCTGACTTCAGCTGTGCTTGACAAACTTGTAATTGTATCAGCTATAATTAGGTAATATCCCAAATGCTATACTGCAAACACCCGCACCCATCTGAACTAGAAACTAGTTCATTTTGAAAACTTACTGGGATTGAGAAATAATGGCCCATTTTGCATGAGAGAACAAGTAATGAAAATTAATGTGCAGTGAATTTGTCAAAAAGCATTAATAGGGAACGCGTGTGTGTGTTGGGAAGCAATTAAACCTGAGCTGATGAAGGAAGTTCACTGTACTGTGAGTGAGATTACCTGCCAAATATGCTTATGCAAACAAAATGTACATTGTAGAGAAACATTTCATGTCATAGCCATGACCTTGAGCGATACTCTAAAAGGGTGTTTAATGATAAAACATTAATTTGTGTTACTCCTGAGTTTTATAAAGATGGTTGGCTTTGCAAGCTTTGAGAACTGACAGAGAAGCAACACAACCAGGTTGAAAAGGTCCCTTTCCAATAATATCACTGAACGTGTAGGGTCCTGTTGTATAATGAATGATCTAGATTAAAGTTGCTGACATTCAAATAAATGCACCCAGTGAGAAAATCCCAACAGTTCTTACTGGTTCTTCTCACACTTCTGTAATGTATTTTACACCTTCTTGAAGAGATGAGTTTGAGCTTTCTCATAGTGTTTTCTTTACTCTGTAACAAAGTGTGAAGCAGCCTTCTGTAGAGAAATAGGCCAGAGTCACCAGAGGTTCTTTGACACGTTCTCACAATCTTCTAAATTTTCATGACTCTACAACAAGAACTCCCATCTGATGCCTATTTTAATGCAAGCTATGCATTTTAATCTTAAATAATGGTTGCCTGTAGATGAAATACACAAGCAACTTCATAAATATAGCAAAGTGTAATTTAAACATCCATCAAAATTGCCACCTGGTCCTGCCTAGTTTCTTAATGTAGATAGGAAAAAAGAGATGAAGATTGCTAGCCTTGAGGCTGCTACAATAGGTGTTGAACCCATGGCTATTCTGATTATTTGTTCCTTAAGCCTCTACAGTTGTTTGTAGGATTCTGCAGTATAAACTGGATACTAGTCGATGGTGAAATGATCAGGGAGGAAAAACTCTATCCGTTATTTTAAGGGACATTTTAAATTAATTTTAATTCCAAACTTTTTGAGACAATTAGCTGGATACAAAATAGCTGCAAATATTGTATATAACTTTTTTATAGGATTCATTGAATAGCGCTTTTTTTCTGAACTGCTGTCTAAAAACAGACAGGAAAGTAAGGCACATAATTTTTATCTGAACCCAAATTCCCCATGTTTTGGTTTTCAGTGCAAAATTTCAGCATGATCCTTTGAAGACAGTGTTGGGTTACTATACTTGTGCAATGACCGAGGAAAAAGAGTTGCTGACAAAGGCTCATATCTTTGTAGCAAAGGAGCTTATGAAAGTCTATCTAGGAAGTTAGTTTAGATCTCACCTGTAAATAGAAACTGGATTTTTCCAATAATGTCTTGTTTGTTGCTACTCTTTGCTCTCTACTTTTGAATGAGACGTCAGTCAACCATTAATCCAGTTCTGTTTCTGAGTTCTGAAGATAAAAGAATGGGGGGATAATTTGAGTGGTGCAAGGAAAATGATTTATCTTCCTACTGCTCCTAAAAGTAGTTTACTTTATTAGGTCACCTCAACCAGTGCACTTGAAGATCTCATTCCTGTCTGCAAAACTCATCAGTGATGCTTAACTGCATCTATAGAACATGGTTTAGTCAGCTAAGTAGAAATGCTACACTCAGACGGAAATTTGCTGGGTCCTGGGTGTGTGGATGCAAATATATTTGGGAACGTGGTGAATAAGTCTCACTTGTCCCATGTTATTTTAAGGAATCTGATGGTATCCAGAGAAACAGAGTTGCCCAGCATTTTGATGTTTGCAATACCAGCCATATTTCTGATAAATCTTGTATGAAGTAAGGATCTTCTCGGGCTTCTCAAAAGCCTTTCTTTTCCTTCTGTCTTGCAATGCATGCTTATAATCTCTTCTAGTCTTTGTCCCCTAGACTGGCTTTGTACATGCCAATGCACATATCTGCACAATGAAGGAAGGAGATCTCGACATCAAGTAAGCCTTCAGTACTATGAAATTAATATATAGTATTTCCAGTTCCTTTAGTTATTTTGCTTATGCTTAAATTAAAAACTCATGTTCCCCAAACAGATACTGAAGAGTAGTAGGTCATTCGGTGGACCTAAGTCAGATTTTGTGCAGTCTTTGTCCATGTAAGAAATGTAACTACTTAAACCAGATGTTTAAAATGGTGATGTAAATACCCTTCTCTCTTGACCCATTTTACTAGAAAATGTGCATATCTTTTCTAATTTGTATTATGAGTTTAGCTTTTAATTCTGTAACTGCATTTAAATGCAAACTATTCCCTTTCAAATTTTGTTCTTAAATGATGTTTTTCCAATTCAAATCTCATGGTAAAATATATTCCCTCAGAGGCTTGGTACAGTGTGAAAATGTGCGAATAATGGATGCATGTGCATTGTACATCTTTCTACCAGATGGTACTGCTCAAATTTATAGTGTGTTGCGTAATCACTTTAGAAGAGGCTGAACGAATTTAGTTAATTTTAAAATTTCTTTTGTAAATGTTAAAGGATTTTTCCTGCAATGTCTAATGTTAGTTTCATCCCCAGTTTTGCCACAGTACTGATCTAGGCCACGGAAACTTGAGTTAAATGAAAAGTCAACATTGTATCTGCTACCAGTTGGAGGGCAGACAGCTTCTGACTGCTGAAGAACTAGTTTAGCTATTGATTTTGGCACATCAGTAAAATAAGACTTTCTGCCTATAGAGCTACAATTTACATGGGACAATGCATTAGTATAAGGAATGATTTTGGTTGATTATAGTAAGAAAGCATGGTAAGCTTCTTTTGATTACTGCTGTCCTTTCCCCTCAGCCCTTACTTTTCTATTAGGACACATTGAGTGCCCAAGCTGTGGCCTTGCCTACCAGTAGTTGTTAGAGTACAGCATTTAGCTACTTGTAGTGCACATATTTCCTAGTGTGTCAGAAATCACTGTGGAAACTGAGTGATGTTAGTGTTGGCTTAGGATGCTATCTTAATGAAATATATACTCCTTCAAATGTACTTAACAAACTTAGGAAAACTTTTTATGTTTCTTAACATTATGTTAAATGTAAAGAAACCCAATAGAGCTGTCTGAGAAAAGATGCTTGCAAAAGTGTGTTGGTTGAGTCATTTTGTGCAAGCAGATGTCTTCACTGCTTAAAATAAAGGCCATTTGTAAAATACGACTTTTTAGAGATGGGGCTTACCAGGCTTCTGCCAAACTTGACCTTGGACAGAATTCTGTATGCAACTAACAATCTATTCGCAAATATATCTGTATGTGATTTCAGTTTAAGGGCACTTTACTTTGGAGGTGAAAGGAAGCAAATCTGAAAAGCTTTTAAGGTGCAAGCAAAAGGATTGCATCTTGATTTTCTCTGTACCTCTGTCCGCTGTCTTCTGAGTAGAACAGAACAAGATCTTAGTTCATCACCTTTTTCTGTCCAGCTTATAACTCGATTTTGGTTTTGACAAGAACTTTCCTAAACATAGTGAAATAATGTCTTTGGATGAAAGCTCTCTGTCTTTTACTTGTGTTTCAGGTTATTGTACGACGTTTTTAAATTTTCAGCCATGTGTTTAGCATGTCTTCCTCTCATTGAATTTCTAATCCATTTTGGTTTTGCTTTTCTGTAAATTCTAGTGTCACTGCCACCGCTTGTCTGAGACTGAGTCAGAACTGAGATGATCTGTTTAAAATTCAAGTAGAAAATTCTAATATTCAAGTATTAGATAGTGTCCATCTGGCTTGAAATCTAAATATAATAGCACAGCATAGTGCTAGACTAGCTGTTCTGTAATTCTGCCTGCTGCTGAATGTTCAGAGAAGCTGACAGCACCTTTTTCAGTTTTCCTCTTCAGATGAGAAAGGAATGTTTTGGTTGGTCTGGAAAACCTCTGCACTATGACAATGGTCAACTATGAGCTTGTTTCCAAGTGGGCTGTGCCTTACAGTCAAAGAACCTCTTTGCAAAGTTAGCTCTTTACATTTCAGCCTTCCTAGTTTTTATCAGGACATTTCCTCTCCTGTTCAAAAACTCCACTTGGCTTCCATTTCAAGAACTGCATAACAAAATCCCTCCTAAATTGTGCAAATATTACGTTAAAGATTGTTTGGTGCACACAATATTCCTTTTAAAAGGATGATGTTTGATAGACTCTTTATTTTCATGGTTAGACATCTTTCTATATTATTGAACCTAAGTTTATTCAGGGTTACCTCATCATACTGTGGCTGTGTAAGCAGCAGTCTTAAATTTAGACAGCTCTTACGCTTTTCTAATGCTCCTCTTTCATCCCATTCACACAGTAGACAAGAGTCTGTCTGTCAGTCTTCACTTTGCTAGGCTAAACCAGCCTGTGTGATGGCTTCTTGATTTACCCTGTTATTCCTATAATTTTTTTCTATGCTTGTACAGTTTCAAGTATCTTTCCTGAATATGGGTAACAAAACCTGTACAAAATAGTATTTCACACAATTGTTCACCAGTAATTTGTCAACTAGCACTAATATTTCTGTAGCTGTGCTGCAAACACTAACTATGCTACATCATGGTCAGTGATTAATATAATTCATACCAGGCTATACATTTTGGGGATAAAATAGCATGCTATTTCAGCGATATGAATGTGAGGTATCTTAATATTGTTTACCTTGTCTACAAAGACAAATATAAAATATTTATTTCTGCAATAAATGTTATTTACCAAGACTAGCTTTTTGACCACTTACAAAGTGTGATTTTTCAAGGTTAGATGGTGGTGTATGTACAGCACTCCTCTGAATTCAACATACTTTACAGGAAAATGCTTATTGTAAGAGGCTGTGATTTCTTTTATTTGCAGGCAGCAAACTGGGATCCTAGTTCTGCTTCAGATTGTCCTCCTTTTTCTTTACATTTATAACACAGTTCCTATCCTTAATTTGAAAAGCCCAACATAACCCTTTTCAGTGCATTTAGAGTGGTATCCAGAAGACTCAGTGTCAAAGGTAAAGGCAGCCTGTTTTCCCCAATTAAAGTACTGTAACTTCATGGTACCTTCATAGTTTTAGCTGAACAGTTAGAATAAGATGGTGATTTAAAATCACTAAATGGTTTAAGAGAAATGAAAGTTTATCTGTTTCTTATTATAATTTCTAAGAAATTTCTGGGGCATATTCTTTTCCATAAGATCTGTGGGCTTGCGCAAGGTGGATTGGTCAGGGCTATAAAATTAGCGGTATTGTTTCTGTCCTCCCTTTTCTAGATGATGAGACCTAAGCTCCTATTATTAAAAAAACCTCAGATAAGATCTATCAAAAAGAATGGACTGTTTAGTTCATTAGAGAAATAGTGAACTATTTTTAAAGAGATTTAAAAATAATTTAAATTATCAGTTTTTTAATTTGCCTTATACTTATCAACAGTGTGAGCTGAAGTAAAATGTAATTGATTAAAAAGGAATCATGGTGACCATTTTTGTTCTAAAACATTGACACAAAAATGATAACTACCACTGAAAGGGGCAAAATATGAATTTCATTAAAGGCACAGTGATGACAGCACTCATTACAACCACTACCTTGCTGCAACTAATTTTATGATTTTTTAATATAACCATTTCTTCTTTTGCAAGATTTCCTAGAGAAATCTTGAGATTTTTAAAAAAAACCTACAAACAAACAAAAAAAAACCACCCCAAACCAAAACTCTAGGACAGTGTAAAGGTTACAAGGAAGAAATAATAAAAAATGAATATAGCTGCTTTAATAAGCTAATATTCATATTCTGGTATAGACAAGATCTGTGAAATTAAACAGTCATTAACACCAGATTAACCTTTATGTTAATAAGTATTTCTTTTGGTCAAACGCTCTCATTGGCAGTCAAACTGCTACTAATGGCTGTTTACCAAGAATGGGACTATCTGTCTTAAAACAGTTCTGCAAGTGCCAAGACCATCTTTCCTTGGTCTTTCCTGCACTCTGCCAGTTGCGTAACAACTGAAATTATACCTGTCATTCGGTTTGTCTGTATTTTGGTAACTGCACAGCTTGCTGAACTTTGTTCTGAATCTGTAATTAGCTATTTCTAGCAGAAAAATGAGTTACTATTCTAGTCTACTCAAGATCTCTAATGGACTAAATTTGGATCTTCCAGGAGTCAGTTTGTCTGTCTGTATTTTAGCCTCATTTATAACTTCATGGAAGACTGATCTTTGCTTTGTACTTCATGGCCCATTGTGTTCCTGTAAGGTTAAATGCAGCCTACTTTGTATAACTGTTTTATAGATCTAAAACAATACATTTGTTTTACTAATGGTTAACTTTTAAAAGTTTCAGACATACTTGTTCCTGTACTTACAGCATATGGGTTTCAGACTAAAAGGTTCACACTTAATTATGTTGAATTTAATAAATCTAGCAATCAAACCATGAAAAGTATAATTGATGTGTTGGCAGTGTAGCCAGACTGTCTAGAATACAAAGTGATTTAGAGAGAATAGCAGGACCTTTTGGGGGAAAGACTGTGCTATAACTTTTAAGCTTTCAGATGCAGGATTTATAGCTTCTTTTTTTTTTTCTTTCTTTTCAGTAGAGGGGATAAGAGAGTGGTGTTTTGTTAGTAGAATAAGAGCTAATGGATTTAGAGGAAATATTTTACAACTGCACAAGAAGAGTAGGTTACATGCATTATACATACATACAATATACATACAATGCCATGGTGGATTTATGTATGGCCCTGGATATTTGTGATAATTTATGCCTAGATTTCCTATCTGTAAAAAAGATACTGAGAAGGATAATTTTTTTAATGGATTTTCTCTTGTGACAGTGTATGATACTGTTTTGCGTCTTCCCTGCTCAAGATTTTGCACGGTGGATGGCTCTTCCGTATAACAGAACCTTCACTGAATCTTATCCTTCAGAATATTACAAAGTCCTCTTGTTAGTACAGAGGTACCATAGTCTAATCTAGCAGTAATAAAAAATGAAGTTATAAGGAAAATCACGTCCTAAGAATGCGACAGTTTCCTGGAGAAATAATCCACCAATTTAGTAACACGAAGTTGTGCACTGTTTTGATAAGCTCCTGTTCGCAAGTCGAAGAATGTCTTGAAGTAGTAGAAGAAAGGGCTTGGCACCATTTCTTCTTTCTTCCAGACAGTACTGGTGACAATATAGGTTACATCTGTTCCTATGGACGTGTGATGCTGACTAGTGATGACTTTTTGAAGTCTGGCATATGTGTCAAAGCGAAGTGGTGAAGTACTGAACAAGGCCAAACTGTTTAAGGACTTTGGCGTAATCTGGAACAAGTCCTGGAATATTTTACTTCTTGGCCTGTGATAGATCTGTTGTGCAGCTCTGCACCTCAATCAGCATTACCAAAGTGTCAGAGAGATCCAAGAATAAAAGAGTGAAAAATTGGTCTCTGTAAAAGGCTACAGGGAAAGCTATTTTGATGGAGAAGCAACTAGAACAGCTGCGATGAACGGGGCAGTGTGGGGTGGGAGTGCAAGTCATGTTGTCTACAGCCTGGGGAGGCAGGTGGCTGTGAGGAGCTTCTCCCCTTCCTCTGCTGTGGGCTGACATATGTGTCTGTTGGCTCTGAAATGGCTACTGAATGCTAGGAATGCCGCAGTTCCCAGCCCAATGCTGAACCTCCTTATAGGGAAGCTGGGATGAAGGCAGAATGAAGTGTTGCTGGAGAGTGTATGTAAAAATATGTACATATATGTATATACACACACGTTTTTTTTTAAAAAAAAAAAAGCATGAGTTATGATGCGACATCAAGAAATGTGACTGTTTCCTTTGGAACTTCCCACTGTTCCCTTTACAGAGGGAATATCCAAGTCAACCTGAGGCATAAAAATCAACAGCAGTGAGTTTCCAGCTCAGTGGAGCATATTTCACCTCTTCCCCAAGGGGAAATGTAGAACATTTCCTTATAATTCAGGTGTGTAAATGAGAAGCGCTCTGGGTGCATTACATCAGTCTTCTCTCGTGGCTGCAGCTTATTTACAGAATCAGTTATTCAATGATGGTATTTATTCTGAGGTCACTCTTATTATAAAAATAATTTGATTGTTCTGATTGATTTGGAGCTGACTTAGATGTCAGATAAGAAATTTAGGTTATAGCATGCTCACTTGCATAGTTTCACACATTGCAGGAGCATGACCATCAGCATATAAAAGATATTTTTGGAAAAGAAT